>CM032231.1:134840000-134902500 GCA_019009955.1 Riptortus pedestris | reverse complement strand
GAAGGGGTAAGAAAAATTAAAGAGTTATTGGACATTGTAAAATATGACGTGCTAAAGTAACGCGATAAATCAGAAGTTGACTTCCTGCATAATATCAATGACGTAATTAGGTTCTTCGCGAGTTTCCAACGATAAGTGGCCACTTCGTCCAATTATAAAAGTAGATCATGCCGCCATGATAACTCACTCTTCCAACAAAATTCGTTTTTTTTTTTTTTTCCTCATTTATATATTTTATTGTTTCTTAGTATAAAAAAAAAAACATCAGTCAGGAGGCGTGTAAAATTAATTAAACACTGATTTTAAAGTGAATTTTGTTTAAAGACTTCCAAATATCTATATTTCAAAATTCTCAAGAGATATTACGCATATGGAATACAAAGTAGTCAGCTGTATTTTAATCGTTTAAAAAATTCTATTTTATTAACCTTGAATTTATTACGTTTTATATATTACATTACTTGTGACTAATTTGTTTTATATATTATTAATTATTTAATAATATTTATAATTTATCTTGTAAATGTTTTAAGACTTTTCCTGACGTAACCTTTACTTAAACAAACCTTATGATATGTTATTATGCAATAGTTTGTCTGGATGAATGGAAAATACGCTTCTACATATTATTTCTTTCTTTCCTACGTTCATTATTTGCTGTTAATGTGATTTCAGGATTATTTACCTTAGGAGAGCAACAATTTCACAAGTGCATTGCACAATACTTGTGAGATCACCAAAATTTTGTCATTTTCTGAAGCACATTTTTAATTATTTTAAATAATAATTTGGTCCCAAAGAAAAGAAAAGAAGTTTCGAACTGTTATTTCATTCTTGTAAAGCTCGCTCGTTAACGGTTCCAGAGATTTCAGAAGTATTCGCCTACCAAATGCAACTGTTTCACAAGAACTTAACATAACACCTTGGGGGATGCCTATTCATAATTTTACCATTTTTTGAACGACACGTTTTATTGCTATAATGATAGTTTGGATTAATCGAATGGACGTTTCGGTCTATTACGTTTGTTGCTAAATCATTTCAGTTATAGTATTTTAGCAACAACACACTATAAACGAGCTACAATTATACAGGAGCAACAACGTGGGTGATCCCATCTCATAATTTTGTCATTTGTTGAAGTTAATGTTTTATGTTTTTTTTTTAAGTAAAAAATTGGACATAACTTATGAACCACAAGTTTCAACCTATTACTTGTGTTGCCAAACCATTTCCAGTGATTTTAGAATTATTTGTCTCCGAAAAACAAAACTTTCACAATGATTTAACAAAACACCATTTGGGGTACCTATTTATAATTTTATCATTTTTTAAAGAACATGTTTATTGCATTAATAATATTTTGGGTTAATCGAATGAAAGTTTCAGTCAGTTAGGTCTGTATCCAGTTCATTTTCGTTCTTGTATTTCAGCTACAACACACTATAAAATAGTGAAGATTATGCAAGAGATTAACACAACACCTTGGGTGATCCCATCTCATAATTTTGTTATATGTTGTTGCTCAAGTTTTATTTCTGTTTCAATAACAACTTTGGAATAACGAATGAACCATAAGTTTCTAACAAATCCTTTTTTACCAATCCATTTCCATCTACACTCTTTAAGATATACGTTTTTGGATAATAATAGAATAACTCAAACGAATGGAAAACAAGTTTCAAACTCTTATTTCTTTCTTGTATAATGCACTAGTTACTGTTCCAGTGAGTTCAAGATAATTTACCTTCGACGAGCATGAATTTCATATGGACCAAACATATCACTTTGCGTGATCCCTGCTCACAATTTTGTCATTTTATGAAGCACACGTTTTATTATTATTTTTTTTTAATTATAATTTGGATTGAACGAATGAACCACAAATTTCACCCTCTGTTACTTTTGTTATCAAATCATTTCAGTTCTTGTATTCCCTTATTCCACAATACAAGACAACTAAGAGCAACAATTACACAAGATCCTAACACAACACCTTGGGGTATCCCCTGCCATAATTCAGACGGGAGTTGCCCACGGGATAGTGCCAACATTAGAGGCGCTGCGTAAGGGGAACTGGTGGCGCTACCTCACGGCCCGGGGCTAAAACGGGAATAAATCCTGGATTTAACGGGTATTAATAACACTCTGGTAAATTGGGAGCTCGAGCTTTGCCAGCCTTCTCTCTACGTCACACCGCCAATCCTTAGGGAGAATTTATTTATTTATTTTTTTTAATTTTAAAAAATTTTTATTTTTTTTTTATTTTTTTTTTTTTTTCATTTCTTGAAGGATGAAACAGAAATATCAATCTAACCTCAATACACTCCTGTGCGGTACAAAGTTTACGAAAGACACAGTTAACGACTAATATATATTCTGCTATCGGTTGGTGCTAAAACAAGGTTATTCAGAACTTTTATTGACATCAACGCAACAAAATTCATTTACGTATGACAAATTTTATTTATTTAAACCCAGTATATGCAACATGGGACTGGTTATCTACAGGTGGGCACTCTTTTCTGCTTCTTTTGGCTGAATACTTTCAGGTTACTAAATGAATTCCTATTCCCAGGACTCTAGGATGAGCTTCCCTGCTCATTAAATCATAAATGGTAGACTTTCAATAAATAAGGTGACCAATAATGTACAAATTAATCCGTTGTTCTAATTATTAACTTTTTATTTTGGTGCTAATTCATTATTATCGTCATTTATAAAGTGAATTAACACTTCAAACAGATTTTAAAAAAATAAAGAGTATTTTAGCCAATAAATTTAGCTTTAAAATAAGTATATTGGCAGAGTGGTTTAAACATTTGAAATTAATCGGTTAATCGGCTGAAGAGCCAATAATGAAAAATGGACTGATATTTGTAAGTAAAATGTTTTATATATTTTTATTAGCCTTTTTACTCAGAACATTATTTGTAAATTTGTCCTACAAGTGTACTAAATGATTCAGTGGTATTTTATAACATTTAGTATTCCAGAGTATATTGCTCAGTTAATATCTCTTAAACTACAAATCTACTGAACTGGCGGTCTTGAGTCAAGTTATGGAATATTGCAGTAGAAGTACCTCCTCATTATTGCCTTAACATGATTCGTTAGAAAAATATTATTAAAGTAGTACTTCTAATATTAAAAGTCAGTGTATTAATCGTGGATTCCATCTGAAAGGTTCTCGAAGAGGAAACAAACATTTTAAAACCGTGATTTGATAATTTCCAAGTAAACAAAAACACCTGTTAATATGCACCGCAATGAAGGTCAATTCGATTTATGGTTATCAGTTTAATTCATAGTAATAGATTACTGACCGACTGTTCTCTGTTAATTACTCAAACCGTAGTATTGAATGTATTTCTTTAATATTGTAGGGAAATAAATTTAGCATATCTTAGTTTTATCTTTTAGAATGCTAGTTGTTTAATTCCAAAATAGCGTTAGTTATGGACAGTTCGCTTTTAAAATAGCATGTCAACCAGTATAAATTGCTAAGTAATAACTTTCAGAATTTGGACTCTAATCTTTAATTTCTGATTATCGCAAAACGATTTTTTTTTTCATTGTTATGAATCCAACAATTACAATATGTAAATATTAGAGTAGCTTGTTATATAATTTTTCAAAATGAAACACGTTAGTAAAAAGTCAAATATCGTTTTAACGAAAATTTAATCAAATGAATATGTTTTCCGTATTCCTAATTCAATTACATACATTTCGGGACATTCAAAATTCTTGTAGCTACACAATGGAAATATATATACACATATATATAAAAAATCAGTCATTAAAATGAATTATTTAAAAAAATAAGCAATTAAAAATCAACAGAGAAATAATAAATAAGAAGCCGTCATAACAAGACGGATAACCAACGAAACGAATTAGTTCCAGTCCGCCTCCGCGTTTGTAATGAATCATAGAAGAGGCTGGTGTAGGACGAGCATTATACGAGTCATCATGTTCATTTGGTGAAAACAGCATCAAATCAATTACAGCGCAATCTAACAATGGTGATGAATGTTATTCCATTGTATTACACGTTGATTCAAACATAATTTACAATGGGTCGAAATCAAAATCGATTCTATCGAACGAGAAATTGAAAACAAATATCAGGTGTTAATGGAATACCTATGTTTTTATTTTACTTTTTAAGCAGATTTACCTTAAGGGAAATTAGCTATTGAGGTCGTACTCATGACGAGATTTTCGAAAACTTTCTTCAAATGTCCATCGATCCTACCCAGGAGATGACAAAAATGAGATCCGTTCAAACTTATATATATTTGTCTGTTAACGCTCTGGAGGTCGTAATGTTTGATTGATCGTTACCAAACTCGTTATTTAAGCGTTTTATGCAAAAAGACAGACCAAGTTCGTTAATGGCTGCAATCGGACCCGTGGGAGAGAGGATTTTCGAAAATTCGAAATATCTCTGTTACTATACGTCGGATCAAAAGATTGTATAGAACCAATCTTATTGTAAATTAGGTTTGCTGTAAATATTGCTCTATAAATTTATTCTCTATCTTGAATATTAACCGAGATATTTGCATTTTTATTACTTGGGGGCCGACAACGGATGACTGAGTTTCCCGCCAAAAGCTAGTTCGGCCCTTTGCCGTAACTGTTCGGCTCTCGTATGGAGATTTCTCTATTGTATAACTGCACGTGGAAAATCTGCTTAGTTTACGCAGCCCCTGCGTGACGGACTTTTTATATGATAGTAGTTGATAAATATTTTGTTTATTTTTATTTGATGATTGGACATTTGAGAGAGTTGAAGCGTTGGCTTTAACCAGCACATATTAAACCTAGAGTGGTGAGTTCGATCATGCCTGGGCATTTAGTAAAGAACTCATTAAACGTCATAGGAAATGACGAAAATGAGGTCCGTTCAAAATTATATATATCTATATTTGTATGTTAACGCTCTAGCGGTCGCAATTTTTTTTTGTCGTTACGAAACTCGATTTTTAATCGTTTTATGCCAAAAGAAAGATCAACATCAGTTAATGGCAAGTGGGAGGGTGTGGGGGGGGGGGGTTCGGAAGTTCGATATATTTCTCTTATTATACGTCAGATCGAAAAATTAAATAGAACCAATCTTATTGCAAATTAAATGTAGTATAAATATTGTCATTCACATTTATTTTCTATATTAAATATTAACCAAGATATTTGCAATTTTTCAGTTTTACGCCTTCAGTAAACCCCAACATCTGCTCATGTTACATGAACAATACGCTATTATATAATAAGCCACATTATTCGTAGCTTTAATACCAAATATTGTTTTCAAGAGACCTTTATTATACGAGTTACATATCCCCCCCCCGACTTGGACTAAAATTTGATTGAGATAAAAAATTTTCTGCCCCATTATAAATTACAGAATTAAATATAGTAAATAATTTACAATGAAATTAGTATGCTATATTCTGATATCTTTCAGTAATTGGTTTTTCTTTCCGGTGAGAAGCTGGCAGACCTGTTTGTTTACATTTCTGACTCTACCCACCAGGAGTGGTAAGATTTCTTATTTCCGTTTGTATTTATTCACTTAATATTCATGTAGGCCATATTATACAACATTTAAATATGTTTAACAACAAACATTGTCTATTATCTTTTCCGACATTTTTTAGAGTTACTTAATTACATTTGTCAACACTTATAAAGTAATTATTTATAAACCAAAAGTCTAATATCATCAAAATGGACACCACAAATCTTTTAAAGCGTCAATTATCATAACGGTAATAGTGCTGACCACTTTGACAATATTTTCCACTGTTTTTGTAAATAATTAATTTGTATCAATATGGTCCAGTGAAATAATTAAACTTTGATAAGGGGAGTAAATTATATCGGAACTGCAGCAAAGCAGATGAAGTTTATGACTTCACAAAAGAAAAGAATAGATCTGCCGTTATAAAATTCATTTCAAAATAATCAACATTTTCGTTCATTGATCTCAACAATTTCAGTAATAGTTGTCATACAATAACAACTACGAAATAAATTATTAAGAGGATGTTTATGAATGCTGTTCAAGATATAAACAAGTTTTTTTCCCACTAAATTTATATTCACTTTTCCTGTATTTCAAGTTTATGATTGAAATTTCTTCATGTTACCACAGTATGCGGGGTTTCATTGATGAATAGCCGATTGCATATAATAGGTTAAAATCAGTCGCGCTAAAATAGATAGTCCATAAAATCTGTGGTGGAAAATTATTGTTGAAATGACTTTTAGAATCAAGGCCTACGATACGCCAATGAACAATTCAACAAATAATTAACAATGTGATGACTAATTGAAGTTATATGCCAATGACATCTTGCATAATTTATTTTTCATAAAGGAGTGTTAACGTGGTTTTTGATTTTTTACAAATTTTGCTAATTATCTTCTTTTTAAGCAATCAATTGTAATTATTACTAAGCATTATCATCCTGTTTAAATCCACTGGAGGCGATAAATGGAGAAAGTAAATTTACATATTATGTGCTCAATATATAAAATTTATAAGCATTGTACCTAATTACCCAATAAATACATTATTAAGCTCCAATTATATATGTATATATAATATTTCAGGTATATAGGAAATTAACTTGTAAAAAAAATATACTTTCCTACACCTTTCGAACTTAATAATGCAATTAATTAGAGTTTGAAGAACCTAATAATTATGTGTTACGATGATAATTATTACAGTAAAGTGCCAAAAAATGAAAAATTTTCTATCCATTTCTAAATTTCAAAATAAAAATATGAATACCCTGTAATCACGTTTCTTTTTATTTTAATATTTGAATGTCAAATTTGTAACATAAATAAATACTTAAAACAACTTCCATTCGTGGAAAATTATTATTATAAAACAAAATAAATAAATTTCTTTAAATACCCTTATAATAATAATTAAATAGGTACAAATCGAATATTTATTGGTTGGAACTTGCCGCTTTAATTATTAATAACAACAAAAAACGAGGAAAATAAAATCAAAAGATAATAAAATGTTTATTTAAATTTAAAAAAAATAAAAATAAAACAAATCTAAAGACAGTTTGAATTACTTAATTGTTAAAGTGACCTTGACCTTGATATTCATCTGATTGGTAGAATTTTTTATGTCTCAAAAACTTTTAATTATTCATTAACTAGCAATAAAAAGACCAATGAGTAGCTATATTTTTTTTATGAATTTTGATATAGCTCAAGGAACATGAAATACGACTAAATCCTTTCAAAATACCACTTAGTTCAAGAGTTAAGAATTAAAAGTTTATGGGCCATATTAACGTTTATTGAATTTCTATAAGGAATGGGCAGTATATAAAAAAAAAAATTAACACATACAAACAGACAAACGAACACAAACTCCGTGCTCAGAGCGATTAAATATCTCATTCTGTATTACTAAAAACGTACTACTTCTTTGAATTTAATTATAAATGTAATGTTACAATCTTAATGCTATTAAAGTGTAATATTTTTTTTTAAATTGATGATTCCTGTGACGTCGAATAACCTTGATAGCCATTAATATGATTGCAAATAACCTTCGGGAGAAATAATTAGTGGATCGGTTGCATTGTAAATAAATCCTTTTTAATTGATATAAAATTCACAAATATACTGTGCAGATATAGTGTGCGCAACAAGTCTTAGTTTCGTTCTTAATGTATTCTTAATGAAACTTAATTAAATATGTCAAATTTTTTTTTTTTATGTATGACTCGAATTCAGGTTACAGATTTTTTAAAATTCCTTTATGGGATCTACAAATCTAAGACTAAACTGGCTTAATTATAAAATATGATTTATGACGAATGAAATGAACAAGTATGTTCAATTACCATGGTATTATCAATATATCATCACTAGTAAAAAATTGATAATTTACAAGTGCCACCAAACAAAAAAAAAAATACCACCTCAAAAGTATAGTTTTAAAGTTCAACCAGGTTTATTATTGGGAGACTTTAGTATCTCTCTAGTCACAAATAAAGAAAAGAAAAAAAATAGTCCTATACTAAATATTGATGAATTTTAAGTGTTGTTAACTTGAGTTATTTACACACATCCTAAAAAAAAATAACAAAAACATTCTCACAATTGTAAACAAACAAGTTATCCGAAATATATAAGTGAATTAACAGCAAACAGACCTATCAAAAATATTTAATATTAATTAAAATTTGCAAATATTATAATTAACCGTATGACATTTGATTTTATTTTCTCTCATTACTGTATGAATTATGTGTTCAGAATTTTTGAGATTAGAGTGTAAACTTGGATATCGTTTGTTTTTGTTTTCTTATATAAAATGAAGATTAAAGTTGACTCTAAAATAAATACAGCAATATAAAATAATAACGGAATAATAATTACAGATAAATACAGATCTTTTGGTGATGTTTGCTTTGAAAATATTATAATATTTTTGTTTTTTGCAATTATGGATACTATTGTTACATTGTTAATGCTATCTTTTGTTGTACATACTGGAAAGAATTAGATTATGTTGGTGGTAAGATATGTTAATTATGTCATCATTCCGGAAAAAAAATCTAGGTAATGACCTGGGTTTAACCTGCTGAGATGTTAAGAGTGCTGACGCCTGGCCACCTACGCGCAAGAGATATGACTGTGTTAAAGGATGAGTTGGTCGGTCGCGGGTTGTGTTCCGCCGAGTGTTGAGGGGAGACGCCAGGTGCTAGGGTGTGGTAAAAAAAAAACCCCCTAGCAGCCATCATGCTGTGTCCAATGGCTGCTAGAGAGGCAACGGCTCGTGTGTTTGTTCAGTACTAGCTCCGAGCCGGGACTGTGTGTTGTAGCTCCGTTCCGCTCGTTCTGTTCCTGTGTGTGTTTTTGGAAGAATAGTGATTGTGTTATCAGTTTGCCGCCAAAAAGTGTCGGTGGTGATTGTGCGACTCTCTTCGCGTTTAAAAGAGCTACACTCAAAGAATACAACTTAATGACTCATACTGAAGATATTTTTAAAGCTTCTTGTTGCAAAAAGTTTAAGATTAATATAAAATCGATGAGTTTCACTTATATATGACTTATTAAAAACCGTTATCGTAGAAATAATACTTTCCAATTAGCCCTCCCAAGCGCATTTAGTAAATTGTTATTTATGAATTCAGTTTAAATATTAATACATAACGGTATATGATAGTAATCCTAATAAAAAATATCATTTAAGTTAAATAAACTACATATTCTTCTCAATTCGTCAAGAAAATTCTCCAACATCAATAGTATAATTGTTTCGCCAATTTAATGAGAAACTACACATTATTTCTTAAATTTCACTATAAATTCACCATTTTCAGAGTATAAAATCTCTTAAAAACTATAGACGGAAAAAAAAATCAGTTTTCCATTTTAGTGCTTTTTTAAAAAAACAAATTATTCAATAGTAACATTAATAACATTTAATCCCTATTTGGGCACCCTACAAGAAAATTTATGTTTTTCACCGTTATTATATGAAATATTAATAAAAATAAATTCACAAAAATTATATCTTTGTCAAACAATTAATTTTTTTTCCATAATTATTCTCAAAGAAAAAAGGATTAAAACTTCTAAAAAAATGAGTATGCTCATAAATAAATTCTTTCAATTCAGATATTGCTTGTAATATTTATATATTCTAAAACAACTCTTATTCGAAATTAGTAGAGAATGCTATTTACTTTTTATAAGAAATAATAGTATTTCGTTCATAGTCCTGGATATTAAAAAATAGAATTTATAAATGGCCCAGATCTAAGAACTACAAAGAATTAAAAAAAAATCATTTAATATACCAATTCTTACATTAAATCGGCAGAATTGTTATCACATTGTAAAATGAATTAATATTGCCATTTACAGTAAATTAATACTCTAATTTGGGCATTTGCTCTTCTTAGTTAAATATATTAAAGATTCTAAAGACAGTATTTAAATGAATTATAACATAAAAACTGGATACAATAGTTTTTTCTGGCGTAATACTCACAGTACAGAATCATTTTTTTGTATTCTTGAATAATGCTCTTCGTTTTTTCCAAGGTTTATAAGTTTACTTTAGTTTTGAAGATGTTCACTCATTTCTAGAAGTTTGACCAGGAAGCCGTTATCAGGACATCAATCGTCTCAGCACAGCAGCAGGAATCTGAAACTCAAATGAAGAAATGTGTTAACACATTCTTTTATAAGATATATAAATCTTATTGAGTATAATTGCCTAGATTTAAATAGTTCATATTTAGTTTATAGTTCTTAGTTTACAATGAAGCACTGATATTCACTATATACTATTATTCCAGCCTCAGTGCAGTACAAATAATTAAGTTATGATGAATACAAGTTAGATAGTTTCTATCTCCATTTGAACTTATCCAGTAGCTGTGGCCAAGTAAAAGCGTTATTTAAATGCCAGAGTCGGTATATTCGTTATTTAATTTTTCTCAGCGGTTTTATTTGTAGATATCATTGTAACATAATTAATTTTAAGCTCATAAGCCCCAAAAACCAGAGTTTATATTATCATACACCTAACATTTTTCACATAAAAAAAGGGTACCTATTGATTTTCACTGTAGTATCCTAGATCCTCTCGGAACAAGCATTACTATATCAATATTTTAAATCCATTTATCTTTGATTAATATATAAATTATAGCTAGTTAGTAGTAGGTAGTTTCATTACTTATTTGAAGTATTTCTAAGTATGGCCAGTTTTTTCATAAGCAAAAATTGAAATAAACGTTTTTATACATTTCATTACAACGATTACATTTAAAATTTAATTATTTTACTTCATAATTTAAAGTTAAAAAATATATATCATTTTTGGCGAGAAGTATAGAATCCATGAAGCCAGACCCTGCCTCAATTTTGTATCGAATTCTTAGGAAAAGAAATTAAAATTGTAGATCTCGAGGGATGACTTAGGGCCGGGACATCGTGTTTGTGTTATAAAGTCTGAACTTAATGACTGTTATTCAGGAAATTCTGTTCTTGTTGTCGGACGAAGACAATATAAAGACACTAAAACTTTTATATTTTATCATTAAACATTTTACAAAAATTAAATCCTATATGGGTATTTGATCCCTTGGATGGAATCGGTGATTATATTCAATTCTGTTTATAGTCAAAACACCAACCCTTTCAAAAGTACTAATTCTGCTTTGAAATTAGCATATTTCTACATGTAAATTAAATTATGGGATAACGTAAATGGAGTAGGAAATTCGCTGAGTTTTGGTTTTTCAGTCTATATCTGTTATCTGTTAACAGGTTTTTTTTTTTTTTAAATTTATGGCGAGCTATCAATAGAAACATTATTTTTCCATGTATCACCGCAGTTGAGAAGTGTAATAAAATAGGAAGATTGGTTATAAAATGATCTGTTAAATAACTTTCACAAAGCCTTGAACCTGTAATTGAGCAAGTAGGTTATTCAGCAACTGAATAATCTAAAATAATAACAGTAAGGCGGTTTTATATTTATTGCAATTTTATTTATGACTGCTGTTCTACACATTTCTAACAGCTCCGAGAATGAAATATTATCGATTAAACAAACACAGATTGACACGAATGGCCAATTCCTCAGCCATTGTTGTCAACGATTTATGTCTCTGCTTAAATGGTTTCGTATGACGTATGAAGATTGCAGCTGACACATCCGCAGCGGGATTATACTTGGAGCAAAGTGCTAGAGATAATTATATGCTGCTCGGAAGAAATAGTCGTTAATCATTTTGCGCGAAAAAAAAATGCAGGACAGTAACGCATCGGCTAGCCTTGAACAGTCCAGTGCAGTGTACTTGTGTATCACTTAAGAGATGTCACTCATTGAGTCTGTATGGTTTCTATGTTTGATCATATACATGTATGTATATATATATATATATATATATATATATATATATATATGATTTAGAGTGAGTCATTCTGGGTCAAAGAAATGAAGAATTTTACTTCAGCTCGTAAAAGTTACTTTATTCTTCATTTATGAGCCCCTGCGTGTTTCGATCTTTTTAACGGCTCCTTTTCAAGGGTTTTCAGTCGCTGAAAATATAATTATTCTCTTTGAAAGACGATAACAACATACCCACGCCTATTTTTTTATTAATTTTGTTAGCCCCCACTTTAATAATTTACGTTTAATTATTTCTCACTTAATTTTATTTTACAAGAGTGAATCTTTGTTGTTTACCAAAACAATAACTTCAATAAATTCAGAAAGTGAATATTAACCTTATGCGTAATTTGTGCTAATAGTTTTAACAGAAAACTTAATTGAATGCGTAAACGAACTCATAAATGACTATTACATTGTTAAACATGACATGTCCATATTAAATTCCAAACATACTTGTTTACATATGATTGTTCCCAAAAGAAAAACAGAGATTCAATATAATTTCTGCAGGGTTGGAAAATCTACTGAGTTAAAGCACTGTAGTACCGTGGTTCACGTTTCGCTGTTTTTATCGCTTCTTCTTAATGGAATTTCAGGTTAACTAAAACATTGATTTCAAATAATAATATGTCTTTTATAGCAAAATTAATAGTTGAAAGTGTCTTCTGTGAATTCATAGGCTATTAATTATGTTTAGTACTCAACAACATTAACAAAACTATGCCAATCTCTCACCTTTATGCTCATTTTACTTACTTTGTTGGAAGTATACACTGGAAAAAAATAAACTTTAAAAATTGTACATTCCTGAAATATAAGTTATTAAACTGTTAAATGAATGGAGACAATTTTTATCACTAGAATCTGGACTGACACATAATTAGAATATTATTATCTCACTGGCTGCAGCTTTTCATTCATTTCTGGTCGTTACGTGAAGACCTCGAATCCAATTCAACTTGTATATCTTTTTCTGTTACCTGTAAAATAAAAAATAAAAATTGAAACTTACACCTCAATGACAGATACATTTAATTGTGGAAAAAAAATAAAATTTCATTTTGAAAAAGTTAGTATGTTAAAAAACGCACAGGCGGTATGAAAATAATATAAAATATGGATGTAATAAAAGAAATTAGAAAAATTCGCGAATGAAATGTTTCATTAGTATAGATATCAATATAGAATATTTTACCAAGACATTCCTTTACTATGATATCTTCAATAAGGACTTGAAGACAGTGGAATAAATAATGAAATTTTTAATTACTTTACCATCTGTTAGAATCTTTTAGTTTCATGAATAGTTATTTTACTAAATATCTCTCTGATATTTGGGTTGCGAACTCTAGCTGATGGCATCTAAATCACGGAACTTGAGTACTTTTTCGTTGTTTCCTTGTCACCTGAAACTGAAGAAAACGATGTTGATAACATTTATCGAGGAATCGATAATTGAGTTTCAAGATTTTTATAGCCGAATGTTGATAAATATAATTGTTTTATATGGTAACTATTTCTTATCGTTATTCTCGGAAAATTACGGAGTATTTTACCTTAATGATAGAATTTTAGGTATTTACACGGGTTTTATTATACACTTACCTATCAATATCACATCTATAATTACCGATACTGAAGTGATTGGAGTATCTGATGTGTACCTTACTTTGGGGAAAATAAAGCAGGAAATTATATACTTTTTGGATAATAAAAAAAAACATAAAGAAAACATTGAGTCATTTAGATAAGGTAGGCAATAAATGAGGAGTAAGGAAGGCGGTTTGGGGGTAAACGTTTTCAGAGCGGCTAGTACGATTATAGATCAACACGAAGTCTGTATTATGTAAGTTTGGTCTCCGAGATAACTGCACGATTTGTACCCAGCTGTTGAGTCGTGTCTTTTATTGGACAATTAATTAATTCCTCCACCCCCTCCCCCGAATTATTTTTGAACTGATTGGTTACAGTTGAGGTTTTTATTGTTCTTTGTGTTTTTTTTTTTGTTTTGATAAATTTGTGGTTAACCTTGTTGCTGTATTGAACAGAATACTTTTATTGCCTGAATTCAGTGAGTAAAGCGTTCTTTCTGATCACATCGTTTCGCCTGTTATACATTATTATCAACAGGTTACAACCCTTTTCTAGTCATGGCAGTACTAAGGATTTTATTTAATAAGTTTGTCACTAAATATGGCTAAACTGTCCCCTCTTTTAACAAAATTATCTGAAGTACAAACGCTCTGTGAATTTAAAATTGGTAAGATTACAGTTTGATTTGAGTGGATTTGCTTCATATTTCTGTTTGCCAAATACTGTAGTAGGGTGCCCAGGTTAGCTATGTGAGTTATGCCGTTGCCTTTAATCTTACATGGTAATCCTAGAGTGGCGAGTTCGATTCCCATCTGGGAAATTGTAATTTATTTAATGATGAACGGGCGACTTAGTCCCACCAATCTTTCTTATCTTTGGTCTTCAAGTTTCGCGATATTATACTTTTCAGGAGCATGACAGCTCATGTATTAGATATTTTGAATAAAGAAATATTTTTTATTTTGAAGAGTTGTTATAAGAGCAACCACAACTATGTAATTCACCTTGGGAAAGATTTTAGAGTAAAATTTTGGCTTTGTAAAATGAATGATTTATTTAGCATTGCAATGTGTGGCTAATCTAAAAGGGAAAAAAATTAATATTATAAATTTAGGTACAAATAATGCACTACAGTCTTTGAAGGACCTTGACCTCACTTTCACCATTTCTCGTGGTTCCCAACGAGTCATTGTAAATTACAGAAACCCAGGCCCAGCAAGTTCTTCCGCAAATAATTAATCCATCTTGCCTGAGTCTGCCTCGTTTCTTGACTCCTTTCAACAGAGTAACAAATAAATAAAATAAGGAATCATCAAATCATTTATTCCAGATAAGAAGATAAGTATCAGATCGTTTTCAGAGCATGTGCTTCATTTTTAATCACCCAAAACCAAATAAATATAATTTATAGGGAAATGCGTGTACTGCTGATAAACATTTAATAGATGCGAATAATTTTCAAAAATAAAAACAGACCATAAAGTTCAATCATTTTTTTTTCTTTCAATATGCTAAATTAACCATAAAAATGTGTATTATAATAACCTATTTCTACTTGTTTATATCGTTTATTATGTGCGTGTAAAAGCAATATACATGTGTGTATATAAATTATACTGACAGAGAAGAATACCTCCTCTTCTTTTTGTTTTATTTTTTTTTAATGTCTGATATTACATATTTTAAATATATTTTTGTGCTTTTAATATGCAAAAATACACTCTGACATCCAATAGTTTAATACAGTTTTAAAAACTATAGTTTCACTCATTTCGGAATAAAAACCAAATTAATAAAAATCCCAAAGTCATTATTAGTCATTTATTGTTGATGAAGGTTAATAATGAGATTCCCCAACTCCCGGGACTGGGAGTTCGGTAACAAAATCATTTAGCGGGACAGAAAACGCTGCCCGTGATAATGAATCATTTTAAATGAACACGAAGATGTATTTCACGCCTGTGCTTCTGGGATTTAGAGCTGGAGGGGGGGGGCGCTCCCTAAACACTGCCTAATAATAAATTTGGATCTGCTGGCATGGATAAAAATTTTCTCTAATTAGCGAATTTCTCTGAAAACGTCCTCCCTTGGGTTTAATCGTGTGATGGGAGAGAAAAATAATGACTTGCCTTGAAATCTTGAGTGTGATTTTGAGCTAATTCATGTAAGCAGTGCATGTTTTATCGGAAATTGTGTGCATAATTAACCCAACTTGATACAGTTTGGGGAAATAACAAAACCGTTTTAATACAAATAACAATCGCGAAAGTTTAGAAAAAGTTATTTCTATGAACTTGATCGAGGAGAAAGATGTATTATTATAGCAAAAACAGTAAGTTATCAGAATTCAAGAGAATTGTCCGCAATGAAGCATTAATGTACTTGCTTTGACTAGTTTCGGTTTCGCTCTTTAATCGAAAGTGTATACTCGAATTTCATCAGTGAATTCAAAACTGAGTAATCTTAATCCTTTGCAATAATCGTATGTTTATCAAGCACATTCTGAACTACTAAATTAAACAATTAGAAAAATATCAAAAGATATTATCCCAATACGTAGTTATTTTTGTGTTTCACTGCCAATTAAAAAAAAAAACAATAATTATTTATGAGACAACCATTAACCTGCCAAAAAGCGGTTTATTAAAAAGGTACGGGCAATCTCATTAATGCTCAAAATGACAGAGTTATTAATGTAGTTAAGCAAGGTCATTTTCTTAACTGACATTTTTGTCATTATCTATCACCCGTTTTATCGTACGTCTGGTATTGATGTTCTCTCAGAAATTAGCCTATTAAAATAATTTCGTGAATCGATCGAGAACGGTTTGACATCTGGGCCTCACTCAGGAAATAAACTGCTTCAAATACTCTTTCACTAAAATTATCAAGCAGTATTTCTAAAATATTCAATTCTAGTTATCATTTTTTGTAAATAAAATTGAAAACAATGACAATGTATTTAATTTTTGACAACAACTAATTATTGAGTCTCTGTTGATATTCAAAGGCCATAGCTGACATTTCTGTAATTGTTTGTACTCAAAGAGTAATTCACTAGACTTTTATTTATTTATTTACGTCCACTTTTGCTACTATGGCTAATTGGGGCGGGTTATCTACTATACTAAAGCTAGACTTAAAATCACTAGAATTAAAATCATGATAAAATCAATAGACTTAAAATCACGACTTAAAAACTAAATGTAAATGAAAAACACTACTCTGATATATCCTTTTCACGAAGCAAAAAATTAATGTTTCTTTTTTGTTTTTTACTTTTTTATATAATAAAATTAATAGTTAAAAATGCCTTTGTGTATTTATAGGATATTTATTATATTCATTACTTGTGATTTACAAAATATGCCAATCCCTCACTTTTAAGGTCATAGTATAAAAAGTCTTTGGTCCATTTGCGTTAAATATTAATTAAGCAATTATTGAACAAATTGTCGACTTACTGCTTATTTTGTTGAAAGAATATACGAAAAAGAAAAAAATTCTAAAACCTCTTTAGAAAATTACACTCACCTGAAATTTAAGTCTGTTCAAAGAATGTAGGTAGTTTTACTATTAGAATCTGGACAGATACGTAATTAGAATATCAATGACTGCAGTGACATCGAACTCAATTAACTTCCATACATTCTTTCAGTTTTTCTTGTAACCTGAAAACTAAAAAAATAATAAATACAACCCCAATGAAAGGTACATTTATTTAACTGTGGAAACAAATTCAGATTTCAACTTGAAAACGCTAGTATGTTTAAATAAAAAAGAAAAATACATACAGTATGAAAATAAAATAAAATCTGGATGCAATAAAAATAATTTAAAAAGACGGGAATCAAATATCTCATTAGTATATATTTCAGTTTACTATATATTAAAAATACATGTCCTTTACTATTTTATTTAATCTGCTTCATTTTATGTTGCAATAACATTATTACTTGGATTGATTCGGCTTGATTATTTTTAGTATACAAGTGCGCTACTGAACAAAATGTTAAAAGGACTACAAGATAGCAGAATAAATTATATAAAAGTTATTGAATGTTGAAAGAAAAAATATGTTACTGCAATGAACTAATCCGCTTGAAAATGCAGCCTATAAGCATGTGATGCAATGCGAAATTCTTGGTCTACGCTTTGTGCGGACAATTCATCAATCGTAACAAATCCCACAATGGACAAATTGATACTCAGAGACTACTTATCAAACGCCATCCATCAATCAAAGCATCACAAAGCCTCTCTTGCCACTCTCCCTTTCGGCCTAGAGTTGTGGCGGGACTCGCTGTTGAGGGCTGACCTCTAGAGTTCTCCGGGTTGTATCTCCAACCTTGGCCCGTGACCTGCAATCAGATGGCTTAATCACTAATGGGATATCAGAGGCCCATTATATATGCTCGTATCTACTTATAAGTGAGGATAATATCTCTCAGCGCGTAGGGCATCGAATCATTTATCTATATTAATATTTATCTAGGCTTACGGTCTAATACAAAAAAAAAAAAACTACAAATAAAATGAGAAAACAACTAACACACATAATCACAATCAAGAAATAGTCCTTCGAATAGTCGTTTTATTTTCATTGATACAGACAAAGGATTGGCCACAAAATCTCCTCACATATGCATGGCTATATTCTTGGTAATATTGTTTTAAATATCCAATCATATTATAATGCAAATAACATTAGAATTTAGAAATTGAGTCTTAACCATATGCTAGGATTATTTAAAGTTACAAACTCCTGACTAAAGGGTGGCAAAAAAAAATTACTACTATTCCAACATATCTAAAAACTAATTGACAGTTTGAGAATATTTATTTTTAATTTTTAAAAGCGCGTGCCCGCGCGCAGTAGTTTTAAATATGTAACTTCTATGCCTATATTTTACGAAGAGCCATTATTTAATTTAAGAGATACTAAATATTTTAATAATTTATTTGTAATGTTCTCATGTTTCATGTTTGTTTTTTATTTATATGTTTTGTTTTCTGTTTCTATTGCTTTTTTTTTTCTCTCAACCTTTGAGCGAATCGCTGAAGTTGTGCAGTTTTAAGTACTAAATAAATCAATAATTTAAACTCTTCGAAAGCCATAATTGAATTTCTAAAACAATCTAAAATTCCGAAACAAATCTTTGACCGAAGGTAATAATTTTACGGTATAAATAATGTATATTACTCATTATTTATGCTAAAAAAATATTTTTAATTTCGAGTTTCTTTATGGAAAATGTTTGTTTTGTTCTATAATTATGTGAATCCCTGAACCTTGTATTTACACAAGTCTTACATTTTCGTTGATCTAGAAATCCGATAAGATTAATTAGCTACCCAGAGTTAGCTGAAATATTTTAATACTGTATTAATAGTACAATTAGTAATAGTGTGTTTTAAGAGATTTCCTTTAATTACTTTAGTCTGTAAATGAAATAAATTTACTATGCAATGTCAGAAAATTCTTCAATTTTCTTTATTACCTCAATTTTGTCGGTTTTTCTGTATTAGTTTACTGCACTTTTTTATAAAAGCGACCAAATCATCAAATTTTGAGAGTGTGGTTGTTTATAATTCGATAAGGAACAAGTATATTCCATACAATAATTTCGAACATTTCATTAGTTACGCGAATAAATATTAATACTTAAGCAAAACGACTTTAGAAGCCAAACAGATATAAGAGTGTCGTCAATATATATAAAAACTTTTATTCAACAGAGGATTCAGAAAAATATAATAGTAATAGCACCAATACAAAATTCATATTGGCCACTGGGATATGCAAATTCTCTTCCTTGCAACCCCCCCGGGTCAGCTGAGGGAGGTTTCAAGAGTGAGCTGCTACCCGCTAACCAGGTGCTAAGGTTAGATTAGGATGACCAATTAAAGTTAATCAATAAACAAAGGGCGTAGTTAACAGAGCAGCGGGTGGCGCCCAACTTTTGGCGGGAAGCCAATCCCTTTGGCGCGCTTTCCTTCTTACCTCTGCGATACCTCTGCCTTGTCGATAATTCTAAACTACCTTACGTCTCACTCTCACTCTCTCTTTTCTACGCCTACAATAAATCTTGATTTATTTATTACTTGCGTTATGTCAATATTTTTCTTGCTTGCATAGTACCTGTAGTAGCAACTACATAGCAACTAATACCTAATTTATTTATTTTTTTCAATGTACCTTTTTGTTTACTAAGAACGAAATTGTTAGAAAATTCAAAACAAGCGTACGTCATTACTCCAAATTAAAACAATGAACAAAAACAAAATGATTGGAATTGAAGCACGAATAACACGGTCATTTTTAAGTTGTAAGTGGTTAAAGGCGATTAAAATATACTCAGCAAACTAATATTCGAATTCTAAGCATTCTTTGGTCAGACTAATTGTTTTTTACCTCGTATATCCCGCATAACCTGGAGGGGTAATTTTTCAAAACATATATGGGACTGAGTATAACACCATATCTACTTCGATAATAGCAAATATTGCATAATGTTTGAGATAAATTGGTCTGTATTTTAATGACATTTTTCATTTATAACAAAACTTTAATCCTCCTTAATTTCTTTTGTATGAATGACACTTTCTTTCCCACGAGATTCAAATATTGATAAGGCCATTCACTCTAAAATATTGGTTATTTTATTTTATTTTTTTTTTTTCGAATTTACTTATCTTTATTATTATTCTAATTAAATAAGAAGAAATACTTAAACTAGCTAAGAACAGAGTTGGTGCATCTCAAAGATAGAAGGATGCAACCATTATTGAACGGAAAAACGGATGAATCAGTTTCCGTGCCACCTGGACAGCCGGTGGTCGTGAGTCTCTCACTCTCACTCGCACTCTCTCTCTCTCTCTCTCTCTCTCTCTCTCTCTCTCTCTCTCGCTCTCTCTCTCACTCTCTCTCTCTCCCTCTCTCTCTCTCAATCTCTCTCTCTCCCTCTCTCTCTCTCTCTCTCCCACTCTCTCTCTCTCTCTCTCTCACTCTCTCTTCCTCTCTCTCTCACTCACTCTTCCTCTCTCTCTCTCTCTCACTCACTCTTCCTCTCTGTCTCTCTCTCTCTCTCTCTCTCTCTCTCTCTCTCTCTCTCTCTCTCTCTCTCTCTCTCTCTCTCTCTCTCTCTCTCTCTCTCTCTCTCTCTCTCTCTCTCTCTCTCTCTCGCTCTCTCTCTCTCTCTCTCTCTCTCTCTCTCTCTCTCTCTCTCTCTCTCTCTCTCTCTCTCTCTCTCTCTCTCTCCCTCCCTCTCTCTCTCTCTCTCTCTCTCTCTCTCTCTCTCTCTCTCACTCTCTCTCTCTCTCTCACTCTCACTCTTTCTCTCACTCTCACTCTCCCTTCCTCTCTCTCTCTCTCTCCTCTCTCTCACTCTCACTCTCTCTCTCTCTCTCTCTCTCTCTCTCTCTCACTCTCTCTCTCGCTCCTCTCTCTCTCACTTATTCATTTTCGCACAACCCTCTGAGGGCCCACATACAAGTGATTTCAACAGGATTGAATTACATAATTTAACAAAATCATTATTATTATTGTTTATTAATATCTACTTCTTGCTACCACGGCTAATTGGGGGGTTATCTACAGGTTACCCCCTTACCCAGGATTCTATCTAATGAGTTCGTCACAATAAAACCACTAATGCAATATCTGAACTCCTTGTAATCCTACCGCTCTATCTTGATAAGAACGTGATTAACATAAAATTCAAAGCGAATATCATCGAAAGATAAGGCAGGAGATGCCAGAGGGGTAACGCACCGAAGGCAGCTGAGATTACGTTCAATAACCTGTGAAGGACTTATGGGGTTCTTTTCTGTTCCACTGTAAATTTTCCCATCATATAAAACATTATTTTGGATTATTAATACATCTTTTAGAGTGTATCCATTCTTTTTTTTAATATCTTTTATAATTAATGACCTTATGACGTAGATAATTCTTGGGACATGATTGATAGGTAAATGCAAGATGAATGAACGATAACATTATTAATCACACTAATTGGTAAAACAAATAAAAAAAAATATGCCACTATAAATACATTCTAAGGCCAGTGGTTTCCGGTATTAAACAAGACACCTACTCATATTACACCGAAGATAGTCAAAATGAATTTTGGGATGATCAAAACGTACAATTCCGTGGAATACACAAAACATGTAGTAGTTTAAATACTTCTTCTGCTTC
Source organism: Riptortus pedestris (assembly GCA_019009955.1). Classification (NCBI taxonomy): domain Eukaryota; kingdom Metazoa; phylum Arthropoda; class Insecta; order Hemiptera; family Alydidae; genus Riptortus; species Riptortus pedestris. Next base: position 134,880,736 of record CM032231.1, on the reverse strand, counting down.
GTAGAGGAAAGTTAAAATAATATGCGTGAGTATTTCACATTTGAAAATTATTTCAAGGGTAAAACCAAAATATTTCGCGGACATATGGACGATAAACGCCTCTTATGAACAGTTTAGTTTCTGCGTGTAGTATTTCGTTTCTTCTTCGTTTAAAATACTTGGCTTCGTTCATGGAAGACTCCTTTGGAAACAAGGAATTTCCCAGTTCATAGTTTAATGTTTGTCTACCGTATCTAACAAGTGTCGGGCAGGACCTTGGAGGTTGTTTCAGAACCTGATTCGTAGCCCGGGGCTTGGTTCATTTTGTTAGGAACTCCGCTCATCCATATGAAGGCCGGTGCTTGGCTCTGTCTTCCCATCCTCGTCGTATTCACGTTTTTATATATATCTTCATTCATTTTTAGTGAAACGCGCCACGCAGGGGCTGCGTAGCATGTAAATTTCCTCAATGCTAAAACGACATACTTTTTGTACCCATATCACGTACTTTTTAATGCTATGGCTAATAGTGGTGGGTTATCTACAGGTTACCACCTGTTTCTAGCCCGGGTGGTACTAAGGATTTTATCTAAAGAGTTCATCACTAAGTACATTTCTACTGCTCAGGCGGGAATTTAACTCGCGACACTAAGTTTACCATGTCAGATTAAGGCAAACGCTTTAACTCACATGGCTAACCTGAGCCTCGTTCTTAAGCGACAAAAAGGCCAGGTGGAATGGTATACGCATAAAAAGTAGTTGACTAAAATGTAAAATGTAATTTACTAATACCCTTTATACATTAATTTATATCATACATATATCGGAATCTGATATATATGCTAGATTTCGTTTCTTCCAATATATTAATTTGATTTAAATTATTGGGACCATTACGAACATAAACATTTGTACAACGTGGTGTATATTGAATGAAAATAAAAATTATTAATTAATGTCCATTTTTTGCAACTAGGCTAATTAGACAGTAATATGTAGGTAAAACAAATAAAAATATACCACTATAAATATAGCAAGCTTTGGCTTTCTTCAACTGCTATTAAATTATTAATATTATTTATTAAAGTCCACTTTTTGCTACAATGACTAATGGGGACGGGTTATCTACAGGTTACAACCCTTTCCTAGCCAGGGTGGTACTAAGGATTTTATTTAATGAATTCCGTCACTAAATAAATTCCCATTGCCCAGGTGATAATCGAACTCGGCACTCTTGGTTTTCCATGTGAGATTAAGGTCAACGCTTTAACTCACATGGCTAACCATGGAATAAATATAACTTTAACTCACATGGAAATAAATATAGCCATAAAAGACAATCATTACCGACAATTATTCTACTTTATCAACTTTTTCCACTGTTGTTTTTCCCAAATTCCCTGACAGCACTTCTTTGCTAGAAAGCACTAAAATAGCAACTTCTAATAAAAACTATTAATTTTTTACACTGAAAACTGTGATCTTCACTGAATGGTTTCATTCAAAAGTTTCGTGGATAACAAACGTATTTATTCAACATTCACTTTTCGTTAATAACGCTAATTGTGACGGGTTATCTACAAGTTGCCATCTTTTTCTAGCCAGAATGGAACTAAGGATTCCGTTTACTGAATTCGTCACTAATGAATTCCTATTGACCACGCGGGGACCGAACCCATGTCTTTAGGTTTAGGCATTAACTTGCACGGCTAAGCTGTGCTTCAAATTTACAGAAAAGAAACTAAATAAATAATATTGGCCTTGGAAGAAACAAACAATCCGAATGAAAAGCAAACAGCAACCACGAGCTATGGAAAATAACACAAGATTGTTTTAAAAAAAGAATTTATCAAGAAAAAATTAAATAACAGGTTTATTGAGTTTAAATGTATATAATCATGAATAAAAAATATTATTTTTTTATGCTGATGTTCGTTTTTTTATTTATAAACAGATAGGCATCTTATTAATTATATTTGATCAAAGATTATGATAATTCTACCTTTCCTGTCTATATCGTAATTGATACAAGTTTAAAATCGTTCTCCACTATGTATATAATCATTCATGATTTCAGATATCAATCAAAATGTTCTGAACTTTCTGTCAATATAACATATAGATTTTGTGTAAAACGATACTGTCATTGACACCACTAATCCACTTCATGATGATTTTAATTAAGTCTTGTTGTGTAGCAGTATTTTATTAAAAAATTTGTCTTGAAAATTTAATCTATTATAATTTTTATAAATCCCAAAATAACCAAGAAAAAAAACAAGTTTAACTCGCATATTTCATACAAATTAATTTGTGACTATAATTTTTAAAAAAAATTATATTTACTCCCGTCTGGCTGTCCACATTGCATAATGGCTTAATGATGGACTATTACAGATCAAAGCATCTTATTATATTGCGCTGTCATTATGATGTGTATAATCATGCAACTTGACCAACGTAATTTAAAGAATAAATATGTATATTGTTTCCAAGTTAAAAAAATAAATAAATAAGTAAATACAACGTCCCTAACACAGGAGCTAGGAAATTAGCAGTTTTCATTTAAGTGCCGGAAATTATGGGAAAATGCATTAATTTCAAATTATAGACCTTACACAAATGTCTTTGGTTTGACACACTAATGTCGTTGGTTGAAGTAAATCATGTCTGTTTACAAAACAACTATCAAAAAATTAAATAAACCCAAATACAATACTTGATGTGAGTATAGATAGATAGATAGATAAAAATTTAGTATTTAAGTATAAACTTTTTACAGGAGGTCCGAATTTTTACAAAAAAAAAAAAAAAGAAAAATTAAAACACATAGGTAGGTACAATACTTCTCTAAAGTAATACAATAATATTGGTGATTGATAAAATAAATAATTTGGCTATAATTACTATATCAATAAACAATGAATTACATTATAGTTAAAATTGCTTACTCAACATTGGCTGATCTTCAAATTTCATGCATAAGTAATCTTAAATTAATAGAAACAAAAATAAAGAATTAGAAAGAAAGAAAATAAAATAAAAATAAACAAGAACATAAAATTTCATTAATCTGCTTATATTAATATTATATCAATGAAAGAAAAAAAAAATTGATACTTGAAGCGACTATAGCTTTCGTAAATCAACAAGTAATATTAGCCAAGATTTGAAGTTGTTTTTGTGTAATTTTGTTAAGTGGCAACCCCTCCTCCCTACAAAAAAAAAAACCCTATAAAACTCATTGATCCAAGTTTTTTTATATTAAATTTTCTATCATTTGAGCTTATACAGTTTTCGTGCCTTTGGTATCTTCAGTTTATCAATAAACCACCTCTCCATTTGGCCGGTTCTGACCGTCCAGGAACTCGAACTTTCTTTTCGAATTTATATTTTGGAAATACTTTCTTTTTTTCTGATATCTAAAAATCTTCTCCGCTAGAGAGCGTAAAGACAAACAATCTATAGGCAGGCATCTATAGGCTACACGTTTATTGTCACACTAAAAGGTTTGAGAAATGTTGTCATGTGACCAAACTGAATATCAGTTTTTAGTTTCTTGTACGAATAAGGAAGAAAGTACTTATTGTAATCGCGAAAGTTTTTGGTTTACAGGTTACAAACGCTATGGACATTTCCTGAAACCATTTTGACTAGTTTGGCGTGCCTTCTGTACGCACCTCGCAAAACTCAAAAACTAGTGGAAATTCGAAATTTCATATTTAGTACAGTTAACCTGTCTAATTTGGCAATCCCCACTTTTCATGGAACTCCAATCAGGGTGAAATTGGGTCTAGAGAGTGCGAAAATAAATATTCTGAAATTTCTTGATACCATTTTAGCACATTCCCCTTAAGCGGGTAGTTTTCCCTTAATTCGATATATATTAGCGTTTCATGCAAAACTAAAGATCAAGTTCGTTAACGGCTGACATCGGACCCGGAATAGGAGGGGGGTTGGTCTTGAGAGAGGGTCGGATTTGAAAATGTATATGATTCGGATCGAAAAATGTTACAGGACAAGTCTTGTAAAGCTATTAATGTCTCAGTTCAATTAATAAGCGAGTTATTCGTCCTTTCGTGTTTTCTGCCTTCAGTGCCCCCACCCACCTACCCTCCCTTCTATTCATAGTTTTTTTAGATATAAATAAGGAATATAAGGTGTGATGAGATCAGCAGCGAATTATGCCAGAAGAGGGAAAATCCGCTTAGTTTACGCAGCTCCTGCATGACGAATTTTTTAGCAGATTTCCCTTAAGGGAAATCAGCTATTGAGGTTGTACTCATGACGGAATTTTCGAAATTTTTCTTCAAATGTCCATCGATCCTACCCAGGAGTTGACGAAAATGAGGTCCGTTCAAAACTGTATATATATATATATATATCTATATATCTATCTATCTATATATATATATATATATATATATATATATATATATATATATATATATTTGTCTGTTACCGCTCTAGCGGCCGCAATTTTTGTTTGATCGTTACCAAACTCGATATTTAGTCGTTTTATGTAAAAAGAAAGATCAAGTTCGTTAACGTCTGAAATCGGACCAGTGGGAGGGGGGGGGGTTAGAGGGGAGTATTTTCGAAAATTCGAAATATCTCCGTTACTATACGCCGGACCGAAATATTGTACGAAATCAATCTTATTGCAAATTAAATTTACTATAAATATTGTCATATACATTTTTTCTCTATCTTGAATATTAACCGAGATATTTGCATTTGTAGTCTGCGTGTGGTCACCAGTAGGCTATGTTCGAACTTTCCGCCGAGAGCTCTGGTGGCCGTTTCCACAACTATTCGTCCCTCGTAAATAGGTTTAGAGGTTAGGTCAACTGTTTTTTGGGGCTAGAAACTACTGGGTTATTACGCCCTAAATAATGTTTTAGGTTTAGAGGTTTCTTACTACTACAGTTGTTATTAGGCAGATTTCTCTATTGTAAAACTTCACATGGGAAATCTGCTTAGATTACGCAGCCCCTGCGTGACGGACTTTTATTTGTTTATCTTGAAAATATCCACGTATAATCTATCGTCATTGATGATAACAGTTAAAAAAATGTATACTCATTTTTTTTGTAAAGCTGTATTAAAAACCAAAATAATGGAAAGGGTAAAAAACTTTAATGGAATATATATATATTTTTTTTTAATATTAATAATCTATAAATTTTGTTCTATTATAATTTCGATGTTATTGGAACAGAGATATTATATATTACGTTTTAGGGAGTAAAAGGAATTTATGTGGGCCTCACGTGAATATTTTTTTTCTGAAGAAGCACTGCTAAAACAAACAATAACTAGAGAATAGAAATATTATAATAACTGGAAGAACTTTATATGCCGAAGGGGGAAAATTTATGTTTTTTTTTCCTTTGCTGTGCTATTTTTAGGGGAAAATATTGAACATCGGAGAGGAAATGAATTGTCAGGTGATAGAAAAATCGTGTAAATATTTTAATAGGCCCGAAGGGTTTGGAGCTGTGTAGATATCGGGTTGACGGGGGTGGTGGGGGAACAACTGCCAACCCTTATCGCCTAATAGAAGCCGTGCTTCTACATAATGTAAAGGAGTCTACCAAACAGCTGATTTAGTAAACAGGGCGCTTTTCTTAAATACTCTCACAGATATATACCGCTAGACCGCTATGCTTTATAACCTTTATCCTTGGCAGAGTGTAGGCTCCTTCAATTTATAACCAGATAAAACCTTCCGAGGCTTTACCTCTCTTGAAGCAACCCCTCTCTTCGTCGGCCTACCCCCTTGAGGCTTTAAATTCATTTTTTTTTTTTTAAACCGCCTCCCCCCTCTCCTTCTGCCATTACTTTTCGCTCTTCTTTCCTCCTTTGCCACTTCTTAATGGGGACATTTTAAATGGGAATAAGATAAGCGTCACCTTAATGAGCCCAAATACTTCATCCCACAGCTGATATGATAAAAACGCACACACAAAAAAAAAATATGAGCTACTGCTCGAACAAGAAGAAGAAGAGTTAAGCGACGATAAGTTTAAGTACGTGATAGATCATACTTACAAGTTTATTAGACTACTCGACATAAATAACTCCGCGGCTCAGCTTAGGCCAGAGAAGATTAAACTCCCCCAAGAAAAAAAAAAAAAAAAAAACAGAAATTATGACATCGGGAATTGAAGTGCGCAACTCATTTTTCCTTTTATAAACCGCTCCATTATTTGTTTTGGAACACCACCAATCTTCCGCCAGCTTTAAACAACGGAACAATCTATAAATAACACATGGTTTACCGAACTGCATGATAAGCAAAGACTTCACACTTTGAAAGACAACAAAACTGTTTACGAACGAATGTAACTTATAATACAAGAACTTAAATCTTTTTTTGTAGGAGGATGGGCAGAAAGCAATTTTGATTTTGATGTAACAAATTTTCCGTTGAACAGAGCTTCCCCAGGCAAAAAAAAAACACTTTTTCCAAAATGTAAACAAACTCATAAAATATATTTTGATTGGTTCTGTAAAGGATTTTATAAATCCTTTTCTTGCAAGGGATTTATTTTAGGGATCTCTCCAAATTAATGTGTTATATTGTCCAAATAATTATTGTATAAGAAAATTATCGCAATTTTGGTTTTATCTTTTCCGAACGAACATACACGCCTTTCATATTAAACTAAAGATTTTCTCTATCTCGGTTATTACATTTTTTTAATTTTCAACCTTCATACGCAGGGGTTTGCGTTTTAAAAACTCACTATCCCAACACACATTTTATCTAACACAAATACTAGCTGGAAATACAAACTAATACTTATACAGATTCAAAATTACTGACACAAATACTTGTAATTGCGACAGTTACAATGAACAGAAATTCACCCACCTGATTTATGAATGTAGACTGACCCAAGATATACAAAGACAGTTAAAGGCTCATATTCCCGCATTGCCTATCAGTACCGGTATTTTATTTTCAAAACACTTAAATTTATTAAAAAAAACAATAGCCAACGATATCTTTAAGCTGGGAGAGGCAAACGATAATATAATATTAAAATTATGACAATTTTTTTTTAATTGTCAATATTTAATGATTTTTTTTGTTATAAAGTTTCATTTTTAAGTTTCTATTTCCATCATTCAGTATTCATATATATACAAATATTACTATATAAAAATTATTACAAGATTGGACAAAATAGATATATAATGCAAATATGCAGGGGATGTTCATACAACAAAAATCCCTCCACTAATGGTTACTATGTAGAACAAATAAGGAAAAAAAAACTCTAAGTTTAGTCTTCACATTTTATCAATAAACAAATATCTCATCAGACGTCTTGTCCCAAACTAAAATACCTAATGTTGTTTCAATAGGTCTTTATGAGATTCATGCAAATATGTAGCGTGATGACGCTATCAAATAAGATTTTATTGACAACCAAATTATACTCTGAGATTTTAATTTGGAAAAAGAGATGGTGTAATATGAGATCAGTTGTGTTTATTGTCACCAAGTTAGAAATCTGCATAGTTTTCTCAGCCCCTGCGTGACAGACTTTTCTTTAAGTTCAATTGAACTTCAAAAGAATGTTTAGCTCGTCACGCATCGAGGCCACGGTAAATTATCCTCAAGATCAGAGTAATGAATCACTTGGACGAGATGAATTTACGAAATTATTCTTGCTAATAAGCAATTAATCATTGAAATTTATGATAATACAGCATTGTTAATTTCTCGACGTGGGCGCACGTCATTTAAGAAGTAACCTGAGAAACGAAACGCCATATATTAATCTGAATATTCGCAAGAATACTTTTATATTGGTTTACTGGTTACCCAGCCTTGCTACAGTTCTAGTAGGACCTGGACCTCTCACACTTTTTCGGGACCCTAGCGTCCTCAAGTCGGTCCATCTAGTTTCTCTTGCACTCAGCCTATTGGAGTCCATTTCTAACAATGGATGATCCAACAAGCGCAATTCCATGAATTTGATGATATTGTTGTAATCATCATTTGGAAATTCGAGAGTGATTTTTAATTAAAAGTATTACTTATTTGTAATACTTTATTACATACTATAACCAGGTTAGAGCACTAATGCACCTGAATAAGATGACCCCCTTAAAATTTTAAGTATCTCGATCCGTATGCATTTCGGCTATGAAGTTCGTCACGCAGGTGCTGCGTTAGCTGAGCAGATTTCCCACATTATTTGCTAATAATGTAAGTTTCAAATAAAGAGCTTCATGATATAACTGCTTATTGTTAATGCGAAATGAGTAGTACTGGGATTTACTGATACTGAAAAATGAATCAATTTTGTTTGTTAATAATCAAGATACTGAAAAAGCAAAAAAAAATCGCATATAACAACATTTATAGAGCATTTAATTTTTAATAAGATTTGTTCGATTCACTTTTATAATACGGAGAAATTTCGAGTTTCCAAAATTCCCAACCATTAACCCTCCCCCCTCCTCGCTGACCGATTTTAGCCGTTAACGAACTCGGTCTTTATTTTTATATAAAACGTTTAACTATCCAGTATGGTAACGATCAAAAAAATTATGACCGCTAGAGCTTTAACAGACAAATATATACACAAATTTGAACGGACCTCATTTTCGTCTTCTCCTAGGTAGGATCCATGGTCATTTGTGGACATTTCTGGAAAATCCCCTCACCCAAAATACCCAATAGCTGATATCCCTTAAGGGAAGTCTTCTAAAAAATAATGGCAGTGCCGTCTAATTTCTTAACGAATTTAAATGAAATCATTAATATTTGTAATCAATAATCTTGGAGTCAGTTTGAGGGGTTTCACTCGTTGGGCGTTTTAATGACTTCATTTCAAAACGAAACTGATCAATACAGAGATTGAGTTCGCCAGAATAAGATCGTGTCAGCTAAACGTGTAATTTCTCCGCTAAGTATACACTTTAAGATTGGTTTGCAGCCCACAGAAAAAAAAAATAAGAGGAGAAATTTCACTAATTACTGTACCAAATTGCCAAACAAGCAATTTAAATTAACATGGCCAGTTTTCAATTACACGCTCTATGCGGCGTACAACCTCACTCAATGACTTGTTCTCATTCATAATCTACTGGAACGAACATAGGCAACGTTCGGAGGCCACGGCCAAGGACATGACAATTAATCTCTTGACTAATGCATTTTTCCACAATTTATCGACACAACGGTCCGTCAGAATTCTGGTCACTAGCCACAATTAGAAAGTTGAGAATTCTCTTGGATTTCTGTCGTCTCTGTTAATATTTTTGCTATAATAATATTTCGAGTTTACTGACAAAGCTATGAAACTAACCGTAGCTTGGTAATTTGTTTACCCTTTTTAGTTTTTATTTATTTGTGTAAATCAGTAGCTGATGTACTGAGCTTAATAAACGAGTTTTTTTTGTTCCGAGCGAAACTCGTGAAAAATCGAGTGAAACTTTATAAAGATAACGATGAAATATAATATGTTTCTTTACATTAAATGTTCTCATACCATAATTGAGTACGTCTAATATTTTTCCACAGCAGTGTTGTTGGAAGAATATTTTTCTCTTTCCAAGTATAATATTTTTGTTAACTATAAGGAAATTGTAGTAGTATGTCAAGCCTTCTTCTTCTCCACATTATTAAATAGCATTCATACTTAAATAATACATTCGTCATAAAATTTCCTAAAAATCCATAAATACACTTTTTATTTAATTGACATGCTTTTTTATTAGTCTTTATATATATATATATATATATATATATATATATATATATATATATATTATCCCAGGTTATTTTCCCTTTCTTTTTTCATTCTCAATTCCATTTATTCTAAAACTTTCTTCTATATTAACGGTTTCGGGTATTTTAACATTCTATGGATTCATTCAGTATCATAATGTCTTTCAATGAGATGCCTTTGAAACCGCGAACATTTATAATGGATTCTCGTCAATGAAATTACCCTCCAATTTTAGCATTATCGAACATTGAATGTTTTTATTAATGACAATAATAATTTAATTACATTTTTCAAAAGTTCAAGAACAATATATCGCAATATAAAAATAATATACTATATATGCTGATAAACATGTGTTTTGTAGGATTAACTGAAATATTTAATCTATTTCTGTATTCCATGAAATGTTATTTACAAGTAACTTTTCATTTTGTTATTGTTTTACTCAGTTCAAATGGGCCAGCCATTTCAGCTTAGTGAATTTTCCTTCTTTGCTATTTCTGGAGTAATAGTATGAAATGCATCACATTTGTTGTAAATGTTCTATTCATCTCGTAAACGGATCCCTAATTATTACGTCCTTGGATGAGATAAAAGAGAAAACATTAGAATTTTAACGGAATTATCCGCATTGAACTTCGTTCAACCTATTTCGAGTTTAAAGATAGGGTAAAATAAAGAAAATATTATATAATATTTTTGATTCGGGCATATTGATATCGTATATGACTGTCAAATGAAATAAATTTAAATGATCAAGGATTCCGAGGAAGTGATTTGATTTCCACACAAGATTTTTATATAAGTACACATATATGAAACCAGGTCAAATACTGTATAAAAAACTGAGTTTTAGAGAAGCCTTAAATTTGTCTTACGGAGTCATTTACAGAATATCGTTTCTAAACTCTTTTTCTTTCAATTATTAAGTGTTTTTCGAATTGTTTTTGTGCTCGAGTGGCTTAATGTTTTCATTATAAGAAACACTGGTGGGTAAAAAGCCTTCTTGACTCCTTCATTCGAGCCAGGGGAATATATGGATTTAATACGAGGGGCTAATACTGACAAATGGTATGAGCAAAAGCGCTGTTTGGTAAGTAGTGCTCGGTGTGGTTTGCGGACACCTGAGAGTAAGGCCGGCCCAGTAGTAAATCTCAGTGGTGGGTCCCGGGCCTATTGATTTATATCTGGGGCTGGTGCCCCCCCCCCCACAAAACCTAGCCGCTCTAATCCCCACGAGCTTAGCTCTTGCTCTGTCCGCACTCTTAAAGCCGGCAGGAGCGGAGTCCGAAAGGTGGCCAACGGAAGTCGCAATGTCTTCCAGCTGTTTGTCTGGAGACGACGATGAATATACTGATGTCAATAGCCTTTTTGCGTAATGTAAACATTGCCAAAACCTGTTCCACTTCCCTTCAGTGATTTGGTAAGCAGTGTATTTTCTGCTTACAAGAAGATCATTGGTTAGGAAAATGTAGTTTGAATTCTGTCTGGATGTCTCAGCAATGCTATTCACTTGAATCCTTCGGGTGCTTCTATGCTCTAACATAAAACCATTCCTGTCTCTCTAATCCCAATCTTAGCTCTTTCTCTGTCCGTTGTCTAAAAGCCAGGAGGAATGGAGTCCAAAAGGCGCCCAAAAAAGTCGCAAAGTCTTCTCAGTTAATTATAAAATTTTGTCATGATCTATATAATGCGGTCAATTGGCTTTTTGAGTAATGTAAACATTGCCAAAAACTGTTCCACATTTCTTCAATCACTCAAAAGCTCAGGAGGAGAATTAAATATAATAAAGTTGTATAAAACTTCCATGATATCTGGCCAATGTTATTCGTTAGAATCCAACCTAGTCTCACTAATCCCTAAATTAGCTCTTTCTCTATCGACAGTCTTAATGCCGGGAGGAATGGAGTACGAAAAGTTGGTCAACAAAGTCGCAAAGTCTTCTCAGTTGATTATTTCATCTTATCTGAAGATGATGTATAGAAAGAGATCAATATGCTTTTTGCTTAATGTAAACATTGGCAAAAACTATTCCATTTTCCTTCAGTTATTGTGTCGGTAGTGTCGTTTCTACTCCCAAGAAGAGCATTCAACACAGAGTAATAAAAGTTCTAACTGGATGTATCAAGAATGTTAGTCACTAGAATTCCTTGGGCGTTAATCCAAATGCCTTCTGATATAAAACTCCTTTCTATCTAATCCCGAGCGTAGACCTTTCGCTGTCTGAACTCTTAAAGTCGGGAGGAATGGGATCCAAAAGGTCGCTAATGAAAGTCAAATAGTCTTCAGTCAACTGGGGGTGGTCTAAGTATTTGAGAAATTATTTCATCTAATAATCTCAATGAAATAATCCAAAAGTTCTAGTATCTGCTTCAATGTTGCTTGCATACTCTAGTTTTACATTATTTCACGCAAAGGAATTACGTAAAGCCTAAACAATTTATTCATGCATAGCCGTAAAAAGGAATGAACAGGCTTAATGTATGTAAATATGTTATTATGATACCTGTGTCATGAGGATTGAACAAATGTGTTAAGATTAATTTGAAATATATTCCCCTAATTATCATAATGAAAGTTTCTTGCGGTAGGTTAGGTCATGAGATACCGAAAGCAAGTTTTATTTATTGCATAAAACACGCTTGGTTTTTGTTTTATTTTGTTCTGACAAATGTGGGCCAATTAATTCAGAATAATCATTGAAATAAGTAAGTTTATACATAGGCATTACAAAGAAGAAACTGGCAATAATAATTGCAAGAAATTGGCGTGAATGTAGAATAAAATGTTGAAATAAAGTTATTCTCAAAGACTTTAGAATAATATGAATTAAGGCATTAGTCTGAATACACTTCATAAATCTAGAGTCGTGAGTTCGAATCGGTGTAGGCATAGAAATTTATTTAGAAACGGACTCAGTAAATAAAATCCTTTGTTCTAGCCTTGCACGAAAAGGTAGATAACCAGTAGTTTGTCCGTCCTGTTTATCCCTATTAACAAAAATTGGACGTTAATTAAATAAGTTTTTTTTTCAATTAATTATTACTGAGACCCATTAAAGTATTTCGCCCCCCCCCCCAAAAAAAAGAAAGGATCTTTGGATATCAACTCAGCTATCTTTATTATTAATCTTCATCTTTGTTGACAAATTATCCTTGGGTTTAAGGCTGTATATTATATGATATTTTTATTCTCCTGTGGAGAGTTAGGGTTGTACTGACTAACAGGAATAATTCTGAAGCATTTTTAATACCCAAGAAAACGAAACATACGCTATTGGTAAAAAGATAATAAAGATAGCTGAGTTGAGACTTTAAGATCCTTTTTTTTCGCCCAGAGATAAGTTTTTATTTTGTTTTAAGAAAATACCCACGAAAATTCTTTGTCGCTATTTTTGCGTTTTATAGTAATGAAGTTGATGGGTTTAAAGAAATATGTATACCTCAGAGGAAAGTTTGGACTAATTTAGAATAATTTTGGTAATTTTCGGAAATTATTATCATTTATGGACACATTTATTTGCATTAAATATAAATAACCTTTTACAAATGTTTACGTTCTTAATGGCGTCTATATTTTAAAACATCTTTGGAACCTAGCTAGTACATATATATCAGATTGAGATATACATGAGATACACAATGGGTTTGATGTTCATTTTCACAATTAATATGTAAATTCTCGCCGTGTTTTGAGGCCTGAGGAAGAACGAAACCAAGTCGGCCCTGGGCATGGTTGAGCGCGTGACGGTTAAGCCACTAACTTATAATTAGGAACTCGCATTGCAGCCTTTATACCTCTTTGCTTCCCCAACTCCTCACGAACGTTTCATAGGCGCTCGTCAAAAAATATTAAATTCATACTACTGACGGAATATTGGGTATTGGTATCTTGCTTGAATCGGGAGAAATGGTGGAATTAGTTTTCGTACTTTGTACAAGAAAAGAACCCAGTCTTAAGAAAAAAAGTCCGTCACGCAGGGGCTGCGTAAACTAAGCAGATTTCCCCCGTGAAGTTTTACAATAGAGAAATCTGCACACTGGTAACAAACACAATACCACCATGATTAGATAATGAGAAATTTTTTATTTAATTAAAATAAATTCCCAACTGAAACGGCGTCTGGATTGGAAGACTAATTTTTTTTTTAATAACTCAAATTTTAGTAGTCCAAGAACTAAAGAAGGGGGCTTGGGCTGGTGAACAGAACGTATTTGCATAAATCTCACAAAGTAACGAAGGTAAGGTAAGGTTAAATAATATAAGTCCGTCACGCAGTACGTCCGTCAAGCATTTCCCACGTGAAGTTTTAAAATAGAGAAATTTCAGAATAGAGAGTCTAAATATTACGGGAACGGCCCGAACTAGCTCTAGACGGAAACTCACGACTTGACCCGAAGTTAGCCGATTTCATCTCAGAAGCTGAAAATAGAAAAATGCAAATATCTCCGTTAATATTCAAGATAGAGAATAAATGCATATAATAATATTTATAGTAAATTTTGTAATATGAATGGCTTTATAAAAGTTTTCAATCCGACGTATAGTAACGGAGATATTTTGAATTTTCGAAAATCCTCCCCTCTAAACCCCCCTCCCTTCCACTGATCCGATTTCAACCATTAACGAACTTGATCTTTATTTTTGCATAAAACGTTTAAATATCGAGTTTGGTAACGATCAAACGAAAATTGCGACCGCTAGAGCGTTAACAGACAAATGTATATATATATATATATATATATATATATATATATATATATATATATATAGATAGATAGATATATATATATATATATAATTTTGAACGGACCTCATTTTTGTCATCTCCTGGGTAGGATCGATGGACATTTGAAGAAATTTTTCGAAACTCGCGTCATGAGTACGACCTCAATAGCTGATTTCCCTCGAGGGAAATCTGCTAAAAGCACTGGCTAAACTTAAGGAGATTTTCCATGAGTTAAAATGACATTATTACAAGATTATTATAATTATCATGAACTTTCTTATACAACATTCTTCGACATGGCACATAATTACTGGTATGTCTACAACCACAACATTTTCACTGTATTAATCAGTGTGCTACTTACTGGGTTGCCTTGTAATGCCGACTGGGACCCGATGGAAGAAATAGAAATCCAGTAACCTCACAGCTTATTAACATTTATTATTCAAACTTCACTTTTATGCGTTATTACAAAGGTATATTACTTTCTCCTATAACGCAAATGCCGTCCCCAATAGAATAAATTACAACATTACAAATTACAAATTTGTTCTAATTCATTTATTATCCAGAATTGGTAAATATAGTAGTTTATTTAATATAAAATCCAATGAGCAAAAAAATAAAAAAAGAATGAAATATATTTTACCGGTAATTAAATGAAACATTAGTTCTGTTAGAAACACAAATTACCGAATAATTCCGACGACTCAGGACTACAGTATGTTCAAATAATAGCTTATAATTTACTAAAGAATTAAATTATTAATTTCATCGTCTGGCGGGTAAAAAATACCGTATATGAAAAAATAACTTAACTCATTGACTCTTTTAAGACGAAACATGTAATATCTTTCGTTGGGATTATCACTATGCTCGCTCCTAAACTGTGGCAAACCACTATTTTGAGTTACGTTTTAATCAAAGATTGTCGATTTTTTTTTTTTACGTAACATAAATATTTATTTAATTGTGTATATGCAATTTCCTGAATTGTTGTACTTGTAAAAAAAAATGATAATCTTTGTTATAAGCATATTAACGAGTTCATTAATTCCGCCCAGAATATAAAGTAGATTACCAATCGATGACTTCACAGTGCCCACCAATTAATGTTTGTAAATACTGTTGTGTATTATTTAAATTGTGAAATGTTTTAAGTCATATAATTAGGAATAAATAATTCATATGGCTTCTTGCTGTGCCAAATATTTTTCATATTTGACGCACTGTTTACTCGTTTCATTACCAGTTATTGGACTATGAAATTTATTTATGAGCCTTATGCAAAAAAAAATCATTTCATGCTTAAAAAAGAAAAAAAAAAGTGTCTTTGAAAATTTATCATTTATCGAATGATAAATTTTGATCATTATAGATCTTTATACTGATTACTCATTACTGTATTATAGATGAAGAGAGAGGTATATAGAGATGATTTACTGTGCCCGTTGGTAGTGGACCACCCAGGCAGCTCTCCGACTGATGCTCTTGTAGTATTAGGTATTCCCGATCTTCCGCTCCGATATAGGAGAACACATGTACGGCTCCGAGGAAACCCAAGATGATGTGGGGTAGGTCCGTGGGATAAGGACGATTATCTGCGAAATATAAGATTTTTTTTTAAATGAAGATGCTTACGAATTTTCTTGTTATCATCTAAATAGTTTTACAATAAAACTGAATCGAGATATTACTGTCTGAAATAATTCAACATTGCGAAGAATGTTTCCAGTAGTCTGTTCTAAGTCTCAAAGAAACCATAACTAAAAAACATTTTGCCATGCGAGGAAACAATGTAAATATTATTTCTAATTATATAAATTGCATAATTAAAACGTCCGTCACGCAGGGGCAGCGTAAACTAAGCAGAATTCTCACGTGAAGTTTTACAATAGAGAAATTTAACGAGAGCCAAGCCAGTGAAGGAAACGGCCGAACTAGCTTTTGGCGAGGAAGTAACTCTCGTCCGTTAGGCGCCCCGATTTAATAAAAATGAAAATATCTCGGTTAATATTCAAGATAGAGAAACAATGTATATGTCAATATTTATAGTAAATTTAATTTGCAATAAGATTGGTTCTATACAACTTTTCGATCCGACGTATAGTAACGGAGATATTTCGAATTTTCGAAAATCCTCCCCTCTAAACCCCCTCCCTCCCACTAGACCGATTTCAGTCGTTAACGAACTTGATCTTTCTTTTTACATAAAACGACTAAATATCGAGTTTGGTAACGATTAAACAAAAATTGCGACCGCTAGAGAAATATATATATATATAAAGTTTTGAACGGCCCTCATTTTCGTCATCTACTTGGTAGGATCGATGGACATTTGAAGAAAAATTTCGAAAATTCCGTCATGAGTACAACCTCAATAGCTGATTTCCCTTAAGGTCTTTTGATGATTTTGTATGCTTTGGTCATCCAGAAAACCAAGAGCTAGGATTCTACAGGATTACGTGATTCCTTTCACGCTTATAGAGTTCTAGTTGGCTACAGTGATTTTTTATATGTCTATAAGATGTGATTCCTCTATTACTTACTTACTTATTAGCTGAGAAAAATTATTCAAAACTTTATTAAACTAAAAGTGATCTGAAAAGTATTTTTTAGTACAACCAGAACTGTGGCAGTACTTGTCCTCGGTTTTTGATTGCGCGTTGACCTTCCCCTTCACGGCTGTTTCGATTGCGCCACTCGTATTTAAAATGGAGTTCGCACTGGCTGTTCGCTTTCCCGAAATTTCTAGGCGAACGACTAGAGTTCTTTGTCGCAGAGTGTGCAATTGCGAGATATTGTGTGTGAGATAATGAGAAATAGAGTGTGTGTGTGTGAGAGAGAGGGAGAGAGGGAGAGAGAGAGAGTGAGAGATAGTGCGGAGAGAGAGAGAGAGTGAGAGAGAGGGAGAGAGAGAGAGAGAGAGAGAGAGTTTGTGAGAGAGAGAGAGAGAGTGTGTGAGAGAGAGAGTGTGTGTGTGAGAGAGAAAGAGTGCGGAGAGAGAAGGGGAGAGAGAGAGAGAGAGAGAGAGAGAGAGAGAGAGAGAGAGTAGAGAGAGAGAGAGAGGGAGAGAGAGAGAGTGCGGAGAGGGAGAGAGAGAGAGTGGAGAGAGAGAGAGAGAGAGAGAGAGAGAGAGAGAGAGAGAGAGCGGAGAGGAAGAGGGAGAGAGACAGAGAGAGAGAGAGAGAGAGAGAGAGAGAGAGAGAGAGAGAGAGAGGGTGGAGAGAGAGAGAGAGAGAGTGGGGAGAGAGAGCGAGAGAGAGAGAGAGAGAGAGAGAGAGAGAGAGAGAGAGAGAGAGAGAGTGAGAGAGAGAGGAGGGGTGTTTTGCCCCTGTGCCGGGAGAGGGAGAGGTAAGGATAGAATTAGACTTGCAGCGACTCTGCTCTCATCTGAATACTGATAATTATTACTCACATAATTTATGCATGGCGCTTCTTCTTATGCAAGCAGCCACTCTTTTCCATGTCCCGTAATTTTTTATTCCTCCCGCTCGTTTTATTCTTTATTCTTTACTCCTCGTTTCGAGAAGGAAAAAAGAAATACTCGAAAGGCAGAACGTGACAAACAGAGACCGAACTCCCTAGGACAGTTATTAATCATACATAATTATAAAAGATTATACTTAATCAATGATTAATTAATGTGTTCTTGACTTCATTTCACAGCGACCTTCAATGGAATTGCAATTATCGTGAAGTAAAAAAGGGACCTGTTAGTTAATTTTCAGCTGCGTTCCC
The DNA here is from genome assembly GCA_019009955.1 of Riptortus pedestris. Lineage (NCBI taxonomy): Eukaryota > Metazoa > Arthropoda > Insecta > Hemiptera > Alydidae > Riptortus > Riptortus pedestris. Next base: position 134,862,532 of record CM032231.1, on the reverse strand, counting down.
AATTCCTTTGTTCTTTTAAATATGATTTTTATTTTGTAATATTGTAGTTTTATTTATTCATATTTTTTTTTTAACGGAATGAGATATTTTACTTCTATCGGAAATTTTGATGCTTTATTTTTCTAAAATTAGTAGGATTTTTGAAATGTGCAATTTTTAAAAAAAAAATAAATAAAAATAAGTCCTCAATATGATGTATAGGCCTAATAAAAGCCTAGGCGATATTGAGGGGTTGTGCATGGCGTAGGGGTGGGGGTGGAGGGGTGGTAGGAGTTATGGTTGCTAGGTAGCGGCCATCCCTCAACCATGTCCCTCTCAACCCCTGAAACCAACCCCTTCCCTGCCCTCCAGGTACCTAGACTAACCTAGAGCAATTGACACCTGTACCTAGGCATTGCCCCAATTCTAAGTTTATGAAGGGAGGTGCTTCCAGGAACAATTCCTCAAAGTTATTTTCAGAAAATTCAATAAATTCTGAATTCGCATATTTTAACATGGTATAAATGTTATTAAAGTATTTTTTAAACCTCTATTTCAATAGCTTGACCTGTGGATTTATTTATATAAATGCCTTGATTCATATATCAAGTTCATAACTAATATAAAAAAAATAAATGGAAAAACAGTTAATTGTAATTTAACTTGGTATCTCATAACGTAACAAATTATTTTTCAGTAATTCTAAAATAAAAAAATTATAACTTGTCTTTATTCTCTTTATTATTTTTCTTATTTCCAAATATTTATTCTACAAGAATTTAATCCAAAAATTTAGTATTGTATATTTCTGATTTTATACATACTTATAACATACTAGCATTTCTTTAATTTTCTAAGCTTGTATACGTTTTCCTTTGATCCATACTATGCTAATGAAATTGAATGGTACTCCGAGGAACATCTCCTAGTAAGGAAACCCATCAAAATAAATAAATATTGCATCTAATCCTTATTGAGACCAGTTAAAGTATTTCAAGGCCTAAGAAAATATCCTTTGGCCTCAAAACAGCATTTCTTTATACTTTTATTTCATAAAGCAGACGTTTCGCTCTCCTGGACATTAGCAATGCTTTAAAATTATTCCTGAATATAATAATATAATAATACTAAATCTCCACAGAATAAAAAACTTCAAAGTCGGTCATTCTTATCAAGTGGTAATTTTTCAAATAATGATAATTTTGATAAAATGTTGTTTTGAATTGTATTTTTATACGTATTGTCTTTATGACTAAGATTTAGACCATTTGGCGGAAACTTGAACAAAATCCTACAATTTGCTACTTTCCTACCAGTATTCACCGTCTCCTCAACGCATATCTAGGGGTACAATTTAAGCCATTTTCATAGTTTCTGTGTAAAACAAACAAAAAAAACAACGTTATCCACGTCTTTCTAAAGAGTTTTATTTTTGAAAGAAACTATTTTTTTCTGATCTCAGGTTAGTCGCGTGAGTTAAGGCGTAGGTCTGAATAAACATGGTAAACCAAGTCGTATGACTCCATTTCCCGTGTTGGCAGCAGAAATTTATTTAGCGAATAACTCTTTTCGTAAAATCCTTAGTCCTGTCCAAGTTGGAAACGTAAGATAACCTGTATATTACTCGTCCCGATTAGCCCTAGTAGCACAAAGTGGTTAATAAATGAAAAAAAAAACAACAACAAAGGTATACTTCAATCGGTAATTTGGACTAATTAATTCAAAAAGAGCAATGAGGGCAGATACTAAAAGAAAAAAAACAATCCGTATATTGCAATATAAAACTTGGATATTTACACACCATATCCATAAAGTTATTGCTACATCTAAAATAAAATATGAGTTCTATTATGTTATATATTAATGCCCACTTTGTAGTGCTACTGCTAATTGTGACAGTCTATCTACTGGTTACCACCCTTTTCTAGCTAGAGTGGGACTAAGGATTTTATTTAATGAGTTTGTCAATAAGTAAATTCCTATGCCCAGTTGAGAATTGAACTCCTGTTTAACAGGTGAGATCAAGACCAACTCTTTAACCCACATGGTTAGCCTATGCCACTGGGTTCAGCTTGAGAAGAAAAAAAAGTTTACACACCACGTAATGAACAGTTATTGTTTTATATATATATATATATATATAAATTTGTTTAATACTAACTCTTATTATAATATTTATGTGAATAAATAATAGTAGTGGTGTGGTTTACCGCGTGCATTAAGTCTTAGGTCTTAAAGTTATTTGTAAATCTACAGCCTTCGGGTTCCATATCTCTAAATAAAATGCTTTACTCTCTTACTTATAGCTAATCCTCATATTGTCCCACGTTGGATAAAGTGGGCTTTAACAATAACACCTTTTAATAGTACGAAGGTAATTTTATTTATCATAAAAACATCATTTCGTTTATTTATTATATGAGAATACGGTATTTTTTTTTATTTACTTTTATACTTTTTTTCTGTACTTTAGTGTTTAATGATGATTGTTTTGGTGGAATTTTGTGTGGGATGTTGATACCGTAGATGCGGGATATGATCAATTGATTCCTCACCACTTCTCTCCCCTCCCTATCTCATTTAACGGATGATTTGCTTTGTGATTAGTGTCCTTAACCATGCATCGCTGGGCCCGATAATTCTGGAATCTACAGTTCACATGAAAATATTCCAGGTCGGGCCTCGGGCACAATTTTAAACTCCACTTGCTCGAGTAAGTGTCAGCTGTGGCCAGGACGTCAAAAGGCCCTGCGCAAACTTAGCAAATTCCTCACACACTACTGATCTCATTTCACAATATATTCTATATTTAGAAATAAAAATCACAAGAGCAGAAGTGGGGGTATACTGCAGTCAAACAAGAACGTCAGTTGAAAACAAGAACGTACGAATAACTCACTTAATATTCGAATACCGAAAAATATGATAGAACAACTATTGTAGAGCATCACTAGTTTAACAAGATTGGTTCTATAGCATTTTTAGAACTGTCACAATAACATATATATTTCGAGTTTTGGACTCAATTACGTTTTAATTAATTTGTGTAAATTTAGTGTTAATATCCCTATATATGCTTTATCTGTACCTAGGCATTGCCCCAATTCTAAGTTTATGAAGGGAGGTGCTTCCAGGAACAATTCCTCAAAGTTATTTTCAGAAAATTCAATAAATTCTGAATTCGCATATTTTAACAGGGTATAAATGTTATTAAAGTATTTTTTAACCCTCTATTTCAATAGCTTGACCTGTGGATTTATTTATATAAATACCTTGATTCATATATCACATTCATAACTAATATAAAAACAAAAAATGGAAAAACAGTTAATTGTAATTTAACTTGGTATCTCATAACATAACAAATTATTTTTCAGTAATTCTAAAATAAAAAAATTATAACTTGTCTTTATAATTTCTTATTTCCAAATATTTATTCTACAAGAATTTAATTCAAAAATTTAGTATTGTATATTTCTGATTTTATACATTATAAATTATAAATTTAGTGTTATTATCCCTATATATGCTTTATCTAAACAGAAAAATTCAAAATGACTTTTCGTGTCAACAATTGGAATTTTGTATAAAACTTTATTGGACAATGCTAAATAAAAGATTTAAGTACGTACTAGAAAAGTTTTTATAAGTGGGCTTTTCTTGCGAACTTCGATGAAAAAAAAAATTCAAGTTGACTAAACTGTAAGAAACAAATGTCGCATTTTAGTACATATACAACGATAAAGTGCTGAAGCGTTTACAACAATAAGGAGGGGAGAAATATAGAAAAGGATGAGAGAATAAGTGATTGAGAGAAAAATTTCAAATACATATGATCCCAATTTCCGAACAAATTTTATTAGATCAAGTCAGAACCCTGAGCCCTTTCAAACGAAATTATATCATCATCTTCAAACTTTTAGTACCTAAAAACTCATTATCCTAATACACTAATGGACCTAAAATTTATGAACTATAGCTCATTGTGAAGGGTAAATAATACTGACATTGTAATGGAATACGAAACTCATCTGGTTTTATTAATGTAGGTTCCATCACACACAAGAACAGGTGGTTAACTAGTTAACGATATTATCAGGCCATTGTGCTTTGACCAAGATTCAAAGAGTAAAACATTTCGATTTTTTTGTTCCGTTCTGGACATTCTTTCTAAAAAAGTAATATTGTTAAATCTTTTGTTTCTACTCTTCAAGAAGTAAACAAGGTTGAATTTGAAATGGAGAGTTTAGATAGTTAATTTCAATAAGAGATTGGTCTTGGCTCCAATTGGTTCGTGCGATGACAGAAATGAGATAACCTACATTGGCAATGAAATGAAGCATGGCTAGATTGTTGAACTTTGAGACACCTATTATTTCGCTAACAAATATCAAATTGTAATTAATTATTTTATCTAATTGGGATGGGCCTGTTTGTAATTGGTGCGGGCCGAAGCGCGGGCTGTAGAGACATTGAAGCGCGGCAACCCCAACCCCGGAGTGTAGGACTCTAAATCAAAGAGCCGACACGACCCACAAAATACAGCTCCCGGAGAGAGAGAGAGAGAGAGAGAGAGAGAGAGAGAGAGAGGGAGAGAGAGAGAGAGAGAGGGAGTGAGGGAGGCCTTTTAATCAATAACCCCAAGTGGCTCAGAGCTCTTCCCGCAGTCGGGTTACCGTGCGAGCCAGTTCCCGATTGTATCTGATGATTCTCCAGGCGTCGAGACGGGAATCGAACTTACTGGAAGACTTCCGGAAGACATAAGTGCACGGAATGCATTCGCTTGACATTACTGTTGTTGTCAAGTGGGTTACGGGGAGCAGAAATGGTCTTGTGGGTTGCGTATTTGATTGATGTATTATAGGTACCTGTTTCAAGGTCCTATAGGCATTTGATTTTGCTTCTACAGGCACCGGATGCGAGGTACTATAGGTGTTTGATTACCGTACTATAAACACCGACTTTTGAACTGAATATTTGAATACCGAAGTATAGACCACGGGGTTCAACGCCCCATAGACATTTGATTCCTGCAGTATAGGTACGAGGTTCCAGGTCCTATAGGCATTCAATTATGCTTCTACAGGTCCCGGCTGCGAGGTACTATAGGGATTTGATTACTGTACTATAAGTTCCGAGTTCAAGGTCGTCAGTACGTATTTGATTGCCGAAGTATAGGTAGAGGGTTCAAAGTCTCTCAGACATTTTATTCCCTTACAATAGGTATCTTTACAAGGTCCTATAGGTATTTGATTATCCTTTTATAGGTACTAAGTTGGAGGTATTATGGTTATTTGATTAGCATACTTACTTTAAGTACCTGTTACAAGGTCGTGAGCGGCGTATTTACCGACCTACAGGTCCCCGGTTCAAGGTCCTTAATGTCGTATTTGATACTGTACTGAGTTCAAGACACTATAGGTATTCCATAACTGTGCTATAGCTACCTAAAAGTTTAAACAAATAATTTTACTTTTATACTTATCTGGCCATTATATAAGATATTTTTGTCTTTGAATTGTTTCGTTTATTTTTTTCATTATTCTTCTGTTTATTTGGTGAATTTTATATTATGAGTTTCTTAATTTGTCCTGTTTTAATTGTTGGTGTTTTATATTCCTTGTTACTTTTTTTTTAATATTTTATATTAATTTCTGTTTTTTTGTTGGCGAGCAATATCGCCTAGTGTACGCTCCACAGTAACTACAATAGATATAAACACCTAATCACATAAGCCATAGCTTCATTTTGCTTAAAACATTCCTTGACACTTCAGAATGAGTCGTGTAGGCCTTATCTGAGCAAGGTTCATTCGAAAGTACAGATTTCACGTAAATTAAATACAACTGATCACCGATTAAAAACATAAAATTGTTATTCACGCTCCACAGTAACTAGATATAAGCACCTAATCACATAAGCCATAACTTCATTTTGCTTACAACATTCCTTGACACTTCAGAATGAGTCGTGTAGGCCTTATCTGAGCAAGGTTCATACGAAAGTATAGATTTCACGTTACTTAAATACAACTGATCACCGATTAAAAACCGAAAATTGTTATTCACTTTAAAGAAATGTGAAGTGGGCTATTCTTTCTTACGAAGCAAAACCGATGCTTACTGTCTTTTGTAATAAAATAGTAATTCTTGGCCTAGTAGAGTGTTTTGGTTTAAAACACTGTGATCATTGCATTTATCATTACAAATCTTGTAGTTGTGAATCATCATTTTGTTCTAAAGGCTACACCTTGCAGTTGCAACCACAATTCTTTCGGAAGCTGCCAATTTCATATTTAAAAAAAAAAATCGTGAAAACATTGATGCCGTGTAAAAGTCATACACGAACCCGGAACACAATTTTATATAATTTGACCCAATGATGTTCTCCCATTTTTCTGACATTCATGTGGTGTTGAGTCAAGTTCGATTAATCAGTTTAATAGAGTCATGCATTGCTCTAATGTGTTCGTGAAGTCGTGACTTGTCCAGCGGCTAGCGTTTGAGAAGATTACAAACCGATTTTTAAGCAGTGCACAGCTTCGGTGGAAAATCAGGATCAGAAAATCAGGAATAGAGACCGCCTTGTTGGAAGAATAATAAATTTTAATTTCCCATAGTAGAATTTGATATATATCATATTTACAAAGAATGTTACATATAAAATTATTGGTTTCTTTTAGTTAAGATTGAGCTTTGTCAAATGATGATTCTTTTATAAGACTTTTCTTCAAACGTTTATTGTTTATGACAACCTGTTGACAGCTCATTGAGTAGAAATGCTTATAAATATGATTATTTTTCAAAATAAGCATTCGTAATTATATAAATATAATATTTGAGCTCACGTGTTAAAGCGTTGGCGGTAACTAACATCAATTACTATGAATTGAGATCCACGTAGGTTAAGGTACTTTATCTAGGATAAAATACCAGATCCAATTTTGACTTGAAAAGTGAATTCACCTGTAGATGCCCCATTTCGATCAGTCTTAATTTCATAAAGCTGGCGAGTTCGATTCCCGAATGGGCATTAGGAATTTATTTAGTGACGAACTATTCAATATAATACTTATCCCCCAAAACGTGTGGCAACCTTTAGGTAACCAGGTACCAATTAGCCATAAGAGCAAAAAGTGGACGTTAATAAATAATAATAAATTTGATGTTAAATTATACTTTATGCAAAAAATACGTAAAGTGTGCACATATTGAAGAACTTTACGTGGTCAGTGATCTATCAACTTGAGGTGTCAAACTAAAAAAAGCTCTTGATAAAGGAAGTTGGACCAGTTACCAAATGGTGCCAAAATTCCTTATTCGACACCTTAAATTGGCCAGGGACCACATCTCTCCCTCTCTCTCTCTCTCACTCACACACGCACTCTCTCTCTCTCTCACTCACACACGCACTCTCTCTCTCTCTCTCTCTCTCTCTCTCTCTATATATATATATATATATATATATATATATATATATCTCCTATAATATATATATATATATATATATACAAGGATGCACAAGATTCTTAAAAGTTGCAGGAAAGAATTATTTAAAATGATTACTGTAATAAAATGATATATTAACTCATTTTCTACTGCATTAAAACCGTAAAATATTTCTTGAACTCAACAGCTCCTCAAAATTCTAAAAAAAAAAAGAAAGTCAGATTAACTCATATTTCCCGAGAAAATTAACTCAGATTACTTAAGATACTTTTTACGTAAATCACTTTAAAATAAATAAAACAGGGTGTGAGGTTCATTATTTAAAATATAAATGAATGTACGAAATGATTTTTTTCCAACATGAATATCTATTTTTTTCTTCCTTTAAATAATTTAATTTCTCCATTTATGCCTGCAAGTTATAGTAATGCTTGTATGTTAGTTGTTCATTTTGGTGACAATTTTCTGAAGTGTAAACTATTTTTCCAACGGAGTAAATATATTTTTAATTGAAATGTGAGTGGAAGCACCTGGAATTGATCACCTATTATGAATAATTAAGTAATCAAAAATAAATTACACTTAAGCGCTCTCTTCCTTGCCACTTTCCAATGGTCTACATTTTCGTATATTAATTAATATAATTATTTGAACTATTAAAACCGTTATAGACGCAGAGATAATACTTATTTTTCTCTCTGATATTCGCCGGCTCATAATGGTTGAATTGGTAATTGGTCAAACATTTCCATCTATTTCCATTGACAACTCCATTAGAGAAATGTCAAACGCTTTTTTATTACTTTATAAGTAGCAGAATACATTTATGGCACAGTAAACATAGCTATCTCAAGACCCCAAAGTGACATCTAGTCATTAGACAGTGATAACAATCTCCTTTATATCACTAGAATAAGGGGGGTTTATCAAAGACTGTAAATGCAAAAACAATTTTAAAGTATGAGAGGGGTAAAAATAATTGGAACAGTAATTTTAGAACGTATTTATCAACAAGATTGGTTATGTAAAATTCTCTAATCCGAGTCATAACTATGGAAAAAATTTTCGTTTTACAAATTTTCCAATCACTCATCTTTATTATATTTATGTTCCTATCCGTGGAATCAACGAAGAAAATTAAATTTGTTACAATAAACTCAAAAAAATATAATATGAAAAATTCTAGGGGAGATATGCATAAAGTTCGTCACGCAGGGGCTGCGTTAACCAAGCAGATTCCCCACGTGCGGTACGTATTTGCATGTATATCAAAACTTAAAAGTACAATGAAATCAATATTTGGCATTTAGCTTTCAAGTGCTTCATGATATAACTGCTTATTGTTAATATTACATCAGTAGTAGTGATGGTTTACTGATGGGAGAAACTAAAATATGGAAATATCTCGGTTAATATTCAATTTAAAGAAAACATGTATATAACAGAATTAGTAGAACACCACATTTGTAATAAAATTGATTGATACACAATATTTCGATCCGACGCACAACAAAGGAGATATTTCGAATTTGTGAAATTTCTCCTCCTCCCACTAGTCTTGTTTTAGCCGTTAACGAACTTGATTTTCATTTTTACATAAAACTTTTAAAACTCGAGTTTGGTGACGATCAGGCAAAAATTGCGACCGCTAGAGAGTTAACAGACATATATTGTTTTGAAGGTTATTTCCTGGGTCGGATAGATGGAACTTTGATCTTATTTATTTGTATTGTTTGTTTGGTGTCACGCAAGTTTAGCGATTTACACCCTTTATCACACAACCAAATGGTACAATTTCTCCAAATTATTCAATCTAGATATTAAATTTATTTTTTGACTATCAAACACTTACTTACAGACTGCAGACTAATAACTGACAAGAACTTACCCACCAACCTATCTGAACTACTACACGACGACAGCCCATACATTACAAAAGTCATGAAACACCTCAAAGACACACACATTTACAACCAGATATAACATTAAATAATATAATAATAATAAATAGACTGCAATAATATCCACTGGAGAAAAAATAAATTACCGTATTTTTACCTACCTCTGTAGATTTTTTAACCTTTTTTATTGGTTTTTATAAGGTGGCTTTACCTCTACTATTTTAGAATCATAACAAGAAAATGTGTGAATCGCTTAAATTGCGACACACCTAAATAAACTAAATAAAAAAAACTATATTATTTATTTTTTTGTTAGTTAAAAATTATTATCTTTATATATTTATTTTTTAATCTTGACTATTATATAAATACTTTGATTGGTATGATCTAGATTGTGTTTGTGTACCATGCTACAGAGTTGCCCCGGAAATGATTTGCCTCTAATAAAGGAGTCACATGTGTAGAGGCCTTTGACCTTTCTTTAGCATCCGACTTATGATGAACAGACTTTTTTCCGATGCAATATGAGTTTTAGTATTACCTCAGAAACTGGTGTTTACCTTTTTAGCTTCTTTTGGTCTATCAATACTGGTGTTCCGTCATATACTATTCACACACAATACATCCAAGATGAAGCATAGAGAATCATCAGAGAATATAATAATAATTGGGGGGGGGCATTATTAGCGATCCCTTTCCAACCGGCCTTCGCCTCCCCCCCCCCGGCAGGAAATTGGGGCTCTAATTGCCTCTAATGGCAAGCAAACTGGTATTTCCGAAGGAATTATCATACAAGAATTTAGATTAAGAACTTATGCAAAGGAGCTGCTGTCTAGGTGATCTCGGAGGAAGAGAGTATCCGCCTATATTAATATGTATCTATATCACATAAGCCGTCTGATGCTGATAAGAAATTCTCAATATGCCCCTTATCAATATGTGGGCCGAGCCAGCTTCAAGACTTGAGTACTTGCATCTCTCAAGATATTGCAGATTTTTTTTTCCTTTTCATATATTAATAAATACTTAATAAGCTTCAAATACACTAAAATTTCAAAATTACACCTGGCTTACATTTACTTTATATGAAAAATCAAACGCAATTCCGTAGTTACGATGGTTAACTTTGAAAGGAGTTTATCATAAATATTTTATTTGTTTAGGTGAGTTCCAATTTGAAGGATTTACACAGTTTCTTTTTGTAAAAATAAAATATTTGGCAACGCCACCTTATATAAAAAAAAAAAGTTAAAATATCTGCATTCCTAGTTAAAAGACAGCTACTGACGAGACATGGCTCATAACATTCTCAATACACAAAATTAAATGAACTGACCACAAATTTACCCACGTGGCAAACATGACAGTTTATGACTACCCACTCACAGATAATTTATATCAAACGTTTGAGTTGAAACTGAGAAAAGTTGGAAAAAGGTGAACCTTATTTCAGAAAATATTTAAAGTACTGTTCCAAATGAACTAGATAAATTTAGTAAAAATGTTTATGAGGAATCAGTACTATATTCTTGATTGTGACTGGACCGGAAGTGGAGCTATATTATTAAAATTAACTTTTTTAATAGTATCTTGAATTTATGTGTATTTTACTATTTCCAATGCTTTTGTGCGAATGTGCTTTATATATTGTTTATGTTTGGAGCGCACCGTAAGTTTACTACCCTTCCATAGAGACTATATGGGACAATAAATAAATAAATAACTCGACCATTTTCGAAAAGTGGCATCCCTCAATGAATAAGTCAATTTGCTCAGAAATAGATATTACAAACGATTTTTTTTCTACTTTAGTACGAGACAAATTATAACTTCACCTGGAACGCTTTAAATAATTTAAGTATGAAATTCGACATTCAAAAATCCACATCTTGTCTTTGGGTTCCTATTAAACTAAAGACACAAAACAGTTGGAAAATTTAAAATAATTTAGTCTGAATGTAATGTACGATATCTCCGTTCGAATACAGGAGATCAAAAATATATTAAAGAACAGAACTCTAGATTTTTATTGACAAACGAAAATTCTTACATATAAAAGTTTTCTATATCCCTCATTAGTTGATTTTAATCAGAAGGGGATGCAAAAGGTATAATAGTGCTAACTATGAAATTTCAAAATACTAAGGGTATTCTTTTTGTTACTCGCGTAAATCACGAAGAAATTAGTCAAAATGGGGTGAGAAAGTGTCAAAACCATTCTTACTTCTTCTCTAGTTCTAAATCAAACATTTTTGCGTTTGCATTAATCACTTTACTTCGTACTAGGAAGAAAAAAATACTCGCCTAAGTGTATTACTGAGGAACGCAACAAAATCTAAGGGAAAATTAAGACAAATTACGAAACATGTTTTATTTTTATTCTATATTATAATATTACTAAACAAATATTTCATAATTTTTGTAAGGTGTTGAATAACAAGATGTAGGAAAATAAGTTGTTCTTTTCGTCTCTAATATTTTTTAATATTTTTTTTTGGCGACTGATAGTTTTCTATAGAATATTAGTAATTGTATAACATATAGATGGTAATGATATATGATTTATTAAGAGACACATGGTCTAACTATCTATGCATAGTTATTACGCACGTCCTTTGTAGAACATTAGTACTCGAGTGACGTGTCCCGTGGCTATGCATCATCGTTATGTTAATACTCGCCAGCCCAGTCATACGTGTCCGTATACAGCCCTCATCAGCATTAGCCAGGCTCAAGATAACGAAAATCTCCGAGTTATCAGCTAGTAAAGGACCAAGGTCTGCCACACATGGGCTAACAAGATGTCGGATCACAATCCCACAATTAGTGGGTTTGTTCCATCAGTGAACAGAGTAGCCTTTACGATTTTATTTTTTTAAATTGAAGAACTATATAAATTCCATAAATAAATTCCCGTCCTGGCATTAAAAGGGTAGTAAGCTGTGCATAACCAGCACCAATTTGACTTCGATGCATAAAACTAACTGTCATAAATAAGAAAAATTGTGTATCTGCCATATATCATATAAACGCCTTTCATATGAAGTCTGTCACAGAGAGCTCGTTCTCATTTCTTCTTAAATTTAATTCTGAAAACTTGGGTTACTCAAAAAAGTAAAAAATAGCAGGTGTTGTTGTCCACAAAAGTAGACATCTCGGGTAATATTATAGTACTAGTATTTGTATGAATTTAAATTTTTAATAAGTTTGGTTAAAAAACGTTTTTCGATCAGACTCATAATAAGGGAGGTATTTATAACTTTCAAATTCTCCCACTTCAAACCCCACAAAAGGTTCCATTTCAGCTGTTAACAAACTCTTTTTACTTTTTATATGAAACGGTTAAATATCGTATATCGTTAACCCTTTATTTGAATTACCAGCTTAGATATCGTGTTTGGTAAAGATCGAGACAAATTTAACAATTTTTAATAGACCCTATTATAGTAATCATCTAGGTAAGATTGATGAGTGTTTGATTCATTCTTTTTTTTGGGAGGGGGGTTCGGAAATCTCTCTTTTTCCTAAAAATAACAGGATACGTAAGATGAACTGTCCAAGAAAATAAAAACTGTATATAAATGTTTTAAAATGTAAATAGATTTGTATAGCTTAATTACTTTGTAATATTTACTAAAATAACACCTATACAGAATAACCACAAAAAACAATTGATTGTCCAAATAAAAATCCTACCCCTTCTCTTTGACCCCTTAAAGAGAAATCTACTAAACATAAATTTGACCATGAGAATTTGGGTAAAGAGTAAAATCGAAAATCTAATCTCATTTAAACATTTTTTGAACCAATATTCTCAATGAAAAATGTATTACAATTTTTCTGATATTCAGATATAAAGGGTTATTTTAACTCCGGTGGTCGCTTGCTGTCTTTCCCAATGAGCTCATGCAAGTAGCTCTGGAGATGGAGACAATAGTCTTCGAAAGCGTTTAGCGCTGAAATAAAAATTTGTGAAGAATTGGACGTTTCTCTCCAAATTATTTTAACTATTTCGCTTCTAGTTAAAACCCCACTACTACTCATGAGATTTTTATAAAATACCATGATTTTATGATAGGCTATCTTGAAATGTACACAGTTCTTGGTCTTTACTAATATAATGAAGGTAATGAATTTGCTTTGCGATTATTTTTAAGTGGTTTTTGAAAAAGTGTCAAGGTTGTTTTTTACATCGAAATTATATATTACGGGTATTTACCATTTAATGTTTGGTTCCCTCTCGATGGAGAATAAGTTTCGGGGAAAACGACTGATCTTCGGCTTCGCAAATGTTTTGGTTGAACAAATAATCGAAATCTTGAGCTTCATTCTGGTTCGAAATCTCTCTGAAGTTTTTGGCGCGAGTAGAGCTGGAGCGCTGTTCGCAACTCGCAGAAACAAGCCCGCCAAGAATTACGAGCAAGCGGAAATAAAGTCCACTTCATCAAGAGTCTAAATGCAGAGCTGTCGTAATTATAAAGAGAAATATCGTATAAAGGCCTCCAAGGGGTAAACCACCCTTATACAGACTCTACCGAACATTATTTAAAGTATCTGTTCAGAGTTGAAGCCGAATAAAAACTCCTTGCCACCCCCTTTGACAAAGTGTTGCTACCCGCGCGAGATATGTCCGTCGATTAGCGTGTCTTCTGACGAACTGCTCCGAAACTTATTTGTCCCACCCTTACAGAGTGAAAATCACGCGGCACAAACACTTATTTATGTCTTTATTATTATTATTATTATAATTATCGGACAAGCTAATTCGAAGCGGGGAAAGGATTGCATGACAATCTTGTAAGTAGAATCTACACTGTAAAACAAAGGTGAAACCGTCATGTAAACAGCGATGTCGCTAGCTGCTTGAGATGGAAAAATGTCTGCCAGGCATGGGCTGCGTTAAGCATTTATTTCAAAACGTAAAAGTTCAATAAAAAAAAATTAGTATTTATGCTTTAAATAATATAACAGCTTATTGTTAATATGACATGAGTAGGAGTGGGGGACTGACGGTACAGCTAAAAAAAAATCAAACATCTCGGTTAATAATCAAGATAATGAAAAAAAGTAATTAACAGCATTTATACAACATTACTTTTGCAATAAGATTGACTCTATGCAAACTTCTATCCGACGTATAATAATGGAGGTATTTCGAATTTATATTTTATTTTTATAAAATGTTGAACGGACCTCATTTTCGTCATCTCCTAGGTAGGATCGATGGACATTCGAAGAGATTATTTGTATATATCGTCAGAAGTACGACTTCAATAGCTGATTTCCCCTAAGAGAAATCTGCTAAAATTGTATTAACACAAAAATATTACTTTTTTAAACGAGCTCCGCAACGGCGGTGATTCATTCATTAATCACGTTTACTCAAAAAGGCAAACAACAAAAAAATCCAACCTAAAAATAAAGAAAAGTCAAGGAAACTGAAATAAGGTGATTCCTAAAACATTTCATTGGCATACGAAAGTAGGAAAATATTTTGAGTATGAAAACTTATAGTGGATGAAAACATCAGGGAAGTGAAAGTATTATAAATGAAATTGTACATAAAAAATAAGTAAATAATAGAAATAATTTAGATAGAAATGTATACACCCTGCTAACTTAGTAGAAAATGAAGGGTATCGTGAAGAAATTGTAAACTATAGTTTGTTGTATATATTAATGTTTTTTTTTTTAGATGTTGTTTCTATGTGGTTTAGTTTTTATTTGATCGTTATTTATCATTTTTTTACATTTATTAAAATTATAACTAACAATATATTATTTTCTTAGTAAAAAATACAGACGATTTGACAAAATTTTAACCTGCTAAATAAATTCTTTTTTATTATGAACATAATTATTTTTAAAAGCATCTCTCTGGCACAATTTGAATATCAAAACATAATGATAACAATGTCTACAAAAAGCCTACTTAAAAATTCATCGGATTTGACCTTAATTGCATATTTTCTAAAAATAAATGTGTCAGGACGATCATCATTTGCAATTTGACCGAAATTCGAGGAAACCGGAAGACAAATGTTTTTTTTTTCTCATTGGGCATTGCTAATTGTAACTAAAGATCCAATAAGAGAGTCCGGGGACTGGTTTGAGCCGAAGTCCCGGGGATATTTGCATTTGATTGTCACAGTTTGTCTTCATTTGACTTGGTCCTGCAGGCACTGACAGCAAATAAATGGTACGTTTCCGAACCCCGCGAGTCAATATATCTCCATGTCCAGGAACCCCGGGGCCCTACAGCTGTCCGACGGTAATTTTGCATTTGCACACGAACGAGAATTAGAGCGTGGCAAGTCCGCTCCCAAACTAACTATTCAACGTCCCTGTTAACAAGAACTTTGACACATTCAGGGTGGATGTAATGGCGAAGCAGCATTTATAGTCATTGGTAATAAAACTACACAAACCAAGAAACAAACATCTAAAAGTATGAAAAAAAAATACAGTAATATATACAGAATATAATTTGTTATTTGTAATATTCCGCTTCTAAAACTATCCATTTTTAAACTACTTCTTGGTTAAGCACACATTAGTATTTAATATAAGAGCTTCAATTTTCTATTTCTAGAAACCTTTTCTTGCAGAACAATGGAGAAATACGCTTTTCTCACATTTATTTAATTAATAAATTGTGACAACTATGTGATTTAATAAGTTGAAAGAAAAAAATGAAAATTTAATTCTACATACTCAACATTTTTATAAAGATTTGATGAAAATATCTTTCAGTATTTGCAGACTGTGTTTGACACGAAATCGCTCCACCTGAAAATACTTTCCGAAATAGCTTTGATTTGTCATTAATTATGATTCAAACCGAAACAAATTTGTACATAGAAGGCAAAGTAGACGCTACATACTGATGATATTAATTTTGAAAATTTAAAAAGTTGATGAAATATAATATTGATCTACAGTTTATTCAAAAATTTTAAATATTAAAATTTCCAAGTGTTCTAGAAGATTTTAAAACGATGTAATTAGTTAGATCTAGTGATTGAAAGATGCTATCTTAAACATGTTATCCGTAATTGTATAATAATGTAGAATATAAATTAAATTTTAATTTTCTTTAATCTTTTACTAATTGTAATAGTGTTAAAAACTAATATTAATTACCTTCAATGTTTAAATAGTTACAAATGCAGCATTAATACACTCTTAAACGTACATGTTTGTTCCACAGGTAGTTTGGCAGTGCTCTACTCTCAGAAACAGTTTAAATAGAGATTTGATTAATCCATATATATTTTCTATGGAACTTTAGGATGTTGCTTATGCCTTGGAAAATGGTCTTTGAAGTATTGAAATAATACACTCCGAATTTTTATTTACGTTCACACTATCACACGTGTTTGGTCATGGGTAATATATGAAATTGTATCTAAAATGGTAACACGAGTCAGAGTTAGATCATTTAAATTTAATGAACCATTACAAATATGAATTCGAAACGGTAGAAAAGAACGCAGTCGTTAGTATTTATGGAACTTAAGGATGAGTTGTTCAGAAAATGTTGTACTACTCTGACCTTTGATAAAAATAGTTTTATCCGTTTTCCTTGAACGATTATGGCTGGCAAAACCTTTTTCGAACAAAAAAAAAAAGTCGTAATAAATTATTTTTAACATACTTACAATGTTAAAAGTTGTTACTAGTTATTTTATATGACAAGTAAGTGATAAAACGATATGATTGATAAGCTCCTCGTTTTGCCGCGCAAACGTTGGTCTAATAAGTGCAAAAGTATACCCTTTCAGCCCGTCACGTATAATACGCACGTTGAGGGAAAATAACATATTATTAGGAGACAATTTTGACGTAACTTTTAAATGCTCCCGGAATTTCAAAGAGCCGACCAGCCTTGTCCAGACTACGATTAATCTGATATCAACGTCCTCATTTGCACCTATTTTAGAAATTTTTAGTGTTTTTTAAATATGACAGCAGCTTATATTTTACTGAAAACGGAGTAAACATGACATTAAAGGCGAGATAAACTTTCAATAATAGTCATTGCGGTCAAAGTTATAGCTTCCTTGTTATCGATAAGATATATTTCCTTTTGAGGTATTTTTAATGGTTAACTTCCTTATTTCTCTTATGTTTTAACATAATATTATCAGATTATTCCACCAACAATGACTAGAATTGCACATCTTATTATTTTCAGCGCGATCGTTATCTTTAATATACACCTTCCAATAGGTAACATTTATTCCTAATTACATATGTTTGTAGTCATTTTGGAATTTTTATGTTCCATCTTTTTTGGCCCATCCACAGAAATTGCCAAAGGTTCATAAATATGTCAAACAGAACTGGTTTATTTTCTTTTATTGCCAATGAGATATCAATATTTTGATGTCACAAAGGAGGGTTTGGGATAAAAAATGGAGATTTCCACGATATTGTGTTTTGGCCTATAGGTGCTGCTATGACTAGCAGTCACGTTTGGTTTCTTAACTGCAAACGTAAAAAACAAAAAAAAAATAAATAATATTCAGCATTTCATTCAGATGAATATGGGTAGTAGACAATACATTGACACTAATGAATTACTAAATATGGAAATATGTAAGTCGTAAATACTACAGGAATAACATTAACTGAGCTAGTAGTTCGATTACCGACCACATTGTTCATTCATCCTTGCCCTTGGATAAAAAAAAAAAAAAAAAAAAAAAAATGCTCTCAAATAACTTTCTCTGTTTCTAAACCACCAACCACCAAAACACCAAAGCAATGTGTTAAACGTTATTCATTAACGCCCACTTGGTGCTACTAAGGTTGCCACCCTTTTCTATCTGGGGCAGGACTAAGCATTTAATTCTCAATTTCCTATTGCACAAGTGAAAATCAAACTCACGGCTCTAGTATTAGGACGCTTTAACTCACACAACTAACCCAGCCCTTACGAAAAATAAATAAACAAGCTATTTTTTTAAAAAAAAAAACTAAAAACATTAAGAACGATTGAATAGAATTATTAATAAATTTAACTAGTCCTTCAAAAAGTGGAATTAGTGGGATAAAAGATATTAAAATATTTTCATGACTCACTAAAACATTTTATTTACCAACCCACTTTGGTATTTTTACAATGCTTACAAATCGACCTACGTTTTATTTTAGGTATATTATGAAATTTGTTTTGTTTTTTTAATTGAAAATTAAGATGAGTTACATTCGGGCTTTAAGAACTTTTAATAAACTTTATTTACTATAATTGGTCTATTCTTTAATTAAATAGTGGCCTTTGCTTGGCTAAGACTAAAATGGTGGGTGATACATTGCAATAGTGATTTTTTTCTAAATATGAAGGTGTTTGTTTGTTTAAGGGTTGGATATGCTATGGTGGGACTATATAATGTATACTTTTTTATTTTATGTATAATTTTTTCCCTTCTTAGTGATATTGAATACAGAATTTGCTGTCAGTAATTAATTAAATTATTATTAAGTTATAAAACGACTTATGAATTATTTGTAAGCTATTTTGCTTGAGTGGGGCAAAACTGGCGGGATAGGCCTCCTATAGAGACAACCTCTTAAGCCTAATGGTCAGGGGGTGAGGTAACGTTTTTTACCCTTGATGAAGTCATCACCGAAAGGTCGTGGCAGGTAGGCTGACGAATGGTTTCAGCTTCTTTACAGGCACCGGGGCCGGCACACCAGAAAAAAAACTAGAAAAATACACCTCTGCTACAATGTTCCACGGGCAGAAACGTCTGAACGTGAGCTTGAGTCCGTTCTGCTCCCTCTCACAGTTCGTTACTCGAAACTCACATTTTTAATTGTGAAAATCGGCAGAAGAAATTAGGGAAAACAATATTGAAATGATAACAAATAGAATAAATAGGAAACGAACGTGATAAAAGATCATCCTCAACGCTGTAATTCATATGACGTTCAGAAACTTGCTAAACTAAAATATTTCTAAAGACAACATTAAATGAATGTCAAAAATGTTCTCATAGAAGAACAGGAAATCAACAGCGAAAAACAAAGCATTCTTCGGAATATTATCGAGACTTAGGATAGGACACTCGCAATTGACGCCCTCACCAAAAATAAATCAACAAATTAATTTTATTTAAATAACTAAAGAAATAAAGAATGATTCAATAGGATTATTAATAAATTTAACTAGTCATTCAAAATGTGTAAATAGTAGGATAAAAGATATTAAAATATTTTCAAGTATCACTAATACATTTTGTTTTTCCAAAAAATTCACCTCCGTATTTTTACAATGCTTACAAACGAACCTACGTTTTATTTTAACTATAATATTAAATCTAATATAAAATAAGTTACATTCAGGATTTAAAAACTTTTAATTAACATTATTTACTGTAATTGGACTTAGGATAGGACTCTCACATTGACAAGAACAGAAATACCTCTCTGCAGAACATGCAATAAACCATTAAAAAATTAATGAAAGGAACATTGATTTCTTAGAGACTGTAAGAAGACACAAGATCCTGGAGACAGGATCTCACATATCGGCAAAATACTTAATCATCAAAAAATTGAATTTGGTTCACAAAATTTAACTTCTCCCCTTTTTGATTTGGATTTAGACAGAAATTTAATATCATTTTGAACAATTTTATATCAAAGACGGCATTAATTTATTTTAAAAATATCACATTTAGCATATCCCACAGTAGTGGAGTCCCTAAGCCTAATAGATAATAAAATATCTCTGGACATTGAAGCGCTATTATCAAACATAAGTTGATCCAAATAATCATTTCCTCATAAGGTTGGAGGATGTGGTTGACTCATACTATCGTGACAATATTTGTTTAGAGGATGACTCACAATGCTTTAGCATATGTAAACAGTATTCTTGCGCAAGAGGAATTAATAGAAGCAAACGAGTTAAAAATAAAATAAATCGTGCTTGCTGGTGGCAGTAGTGTGCCACCCCCATGACCAATTCTACAACTAGATTTCATTTGGCT
The DNA here is from genome assembly GCA_019009955.1 of Riptortus pedestris. NCBI lineage: Eukaryota > Metazoa > Arthropoda > Insecta > Hemiptera > Alydidae > Riptortus > Riptortus pedestris. The sequence continues at coordinate 134,842,204 of CM032231.1, read as the reverse complement.
TTGCGCTTACAGAGATCTGCACCTTGTTTTATATCTTTTCCTCGGCTACTCAGCGTGGTGAGGCAATTTTAATGTTACGGGACAATGAGATCCTCCTGGCAAAGCTAAATCCGATGCATTTGGCCCATCACAGACCATTAAGCCAATTATTTTCGTTTCGAAATACTAGGACAACAATGTAGAAAATTGAAACATAGGAAATTCATTACGTTAATGGATTGAGTAACTCCGATATGTGACAAGAATTTACGAAGATAATTTATTCTTTGGTGCAATAACTCATATCCTATTAGCAACTAAAAAGACTTGAATCTTAAATATTAATTTACACTTAGAAAATAGTTTTAAACATATCGTTTCTCACCTACGGTATATAGATTACATTATATTCCATCTACTTCCTGCTGACAAATCGGTTTGAACTGTAACATTAAATAAAATATTCACAATTATTTCAATGAAAACGAATAACCGACTGCCATGATTTTAAAATGTTTTGACATTCAAAAGACGATAATAATATTCAACAATGTAATTATTTTCAACTATAAATTATATTTCTATGAACACATAATTTCAACTAAAATAGTAAATAAAACCATTAAATTCTTATAATTTGTAAATGAAGTCATACTTTTAATGAAAGTTCAAAAAAATATGTCTCCGTATTTTGGTAAATTCTTTAGTGGCAAAGGAAATAAAATGAAAAAAAAATTAAAATTTTCGAGGAACATTAATTTTAATAAAAAATTGACAAATAGCATCAAATTGATATATATGTCCTATAGAAGGTCAGTTAATTTCTTTTTAATAATGGTTTTATATTCCTACACTATTGTTATTATATACTAGTGTGAATATTAGTTTACTTTATTTTCAATATTTTAGTATATTTAGGTACTTGCGTTAAAGGTTGGTTTAATTATTAGCATGACTTTTTGTTGTAATACTCAATAAAAAGTAATATTCATTTATCGGAGGCCAATATCAGACGTATGAGTTATGGCGTATGTCCATTGTGAAAATTATTCTTTAAGTTATTAATAATCTGCTTATTGCAAACATTTTATTTACGAACGCCCATTTTATGCTACATGTAGTGAGTTAGTAACTTATGTCTTATTTAAAGGGTGGTAACTCGCCCTAATTAGTCTTAGTAGCACAAAGTGGACGTAAAAAATTTTTGTTTTCTTTTCAAGTCTGCTAATAATTCTACAGTAAATGTGACCAGGAAAATGGTTCTAAAGTAAACAAATTTACCTTATATACTTATCGAATATAGTTACTTCGATTATTGTATGACGGATTTTTTGGTAATAAAAATATAACGCTTAATATCATTTTTATCATTGTTCATGTCGTACTGTGGAGGAATTGTTAACACTTTAAAAGCATGAGTACGAACTATTAAGTTTGTATTTGGTTACCACAGATCCTAGACTCTGATAGTACTAATGAGTTATCCAAGAGTAACTCCTTCTTCGAGTAGTACTCACTAAACCGAATCTCGACCCGAAGATCTCGGCTCTTATCAGATATTACCCATCTGTGGGAGAGAAATAATTGTAGTAAATCAGACAATAATTGTAATCCATTTTCCGATGGCCCACAAGATTGAGTTATTTTTACTTCTGACCCAGTTCACGTTTATCTGGCCATTACTTGTTATTATTATTAATGCCATACACTTAGTAAATAAAGAAATTAAAAAAAAAAAAAATTATTTTTAAATGTATGAAGAATATCTTTAAAATTAAACAAATTTAAAGTTATAGAAGGTAAGAAATCATTTCGAAAGCTGGAGAAGTTTTCTTCCGACAATAATACTTGCGATATAAGAAAAAAAAATCAAAAAATAATAAAATTTGAGTGCAAATTCAAAATTTGATTAATTTTTAATATACCACCATCAATTTTTATAATAAATCATCAAAGCTCATGGAGAACCTGTACCTTGAGTTTTCGTAGATGTGAAGTACCTTTTATAGGGTTGTTGCTTTCCAACAAGGTAGCATTCAATATGAAAATCCTCAAAAATACAAGATAAACGACCAGCTAAAGAAGTTTGTTCCTTTTAAACATAGCCCAGTGAAATCAAAGCACATTAAGAAAGTCTGTAGGGACGTTGGACCAATAGCCTGGACATATGGAGACAAAATCAGTAAAAGTTTCAGTTGCATAAATGATAAACTAAAAGCCAGGGA
>CM032231.1:134670000-134835000 GCA_019009955.1 Riptortus pedestris | reverse complement strand
AAACCTAGAGTGGCGAGTTCGATTCTTGCCTGGGCAAAGGAAATTATTTAGTGACGAAATTCATTAAATAACGTCCTAAAATCCCACCCTGGCTAGAAAAGTGTGGTAACCTGTAGATAACCCGTCCCGATTAGCCTAAGTTGCAAAAAGTGGACGTTAATAAATAAATAAAAAAAAATAGACATAATTATAAAACTTTTTCGGATGTACTAAACATGAAGTAGGACATTGTAGCGACTTTTGCATTCAGTGATTTATTGATGTCAAATTAAAAAATGTTTATATAAAGATTGTTACTTCCAACTCATACCAATGGAGATATTTTGAATTTTTCTTCTCTCTTTAAACTTCCCCACCCCCTTCTCATGGTCCGATATTAGCCGTTAGCGAAATTGATCTTTAGTTATCCAAGATAAGCAACTTATGGTAACGATCAAGCAAAACTAGAGCGGAGAGAAAAGTCAAAAATTATATAAGTTTGGTATTCAAAATGGTCCATGATATAACAGCTCATTGTAAAAGTAGGAGTGGGGGTATAGTAATAGCTGAAAACTAAAAAATAAAATATCTTGTTTAATATACAAGATAGAGAAAAGTTGTATATAACGTTATTTATTGGAAATTAAATTTGTAATAATATTTATTTTATGACATTTTTCGATTCGGCTTATAATATCGGAGATATTTCGAATTTTCGTTTAGACATTGAGTTTGGCAACGATGAAACCAAAAATTGACTATGGTGCGTTAAGAGGCAAAATTCACATGTTTAGTTTAGAGCCGACCTAATTTTCGTCGTATCCTTGGTTGGATCGGTGGTTGTTTGATGAAGTCCTAAAAAATTTCCTAAACCTAAAAGTTTCTTCAAATGTCCATCAATCCTACCAAGGAGATGACGAAAGTGAGGTCCGTTCAAAATTTTATATATATATGTCTGTTTACGCTAAAGCGGCCGCAATTTTTGCTTGATCAATACCAAACTCGATATTTAAACGTTTTATGCAAGAAGACAGATCAAGTTCGTTAATAGCTGAAATCGAACAAGTGGGAAGGGGGTTTAGAGGGGGGATTTACGAAAATTCGAAATATCTCCGTTACCATACGTCGGATCAAAAAATTGTATAGAACCAATCTTACTGCTAATTAAAGTTACTATAAATATTGCACTATACGTTTATTCTCTATCTTGAATATTAACCGAGAGATTTGAATTTTTATTAAATGTGGGCCGATAACGGACTTGTGAGTTTCCCGCCAAAAGCTAGTTCGGCTCTCGTATGGAGATTTCTTTATTGTATAACTTCACGTGGGAAATCTGCTTAGTTTACGCATCCTCTGCGTGACGGACTTTTTAATATAATTGGCTAAAAACGTTTTACCACATCGTTATCAATGAAACCAATTCAGCGAGGCAATTATATATAGTAAACTAACCTGCTTCAATTTCAACCTTAATTACTTAGAGCTGCAACCGGACATTCCACTCTTTTTACTTAAGACTAGTCTAAGTTATATTAAATTATCATTATTTGACATTGAATTGACTGTAATAAGCCCGATATTATATTTTAGTTTACTTTTGTTATTTGAATTCGTACAAATTTTTGGCTTTTAAACAGGCATATCTCCATTAAAGTGATGTCCATAAATAAATAAATAAAAAAAAAAAATCTGTTTTTCTTTAATGGAAATTTTCTAAAAATGAGCGATGCTACCTTAAGAATACTCGCGTATTAAATTCTGAAGGGGTATAAACGAATCTTTTCAGTTATCAGTGACACATGTTGACAGCCTGTATAAAAAATAGGTCCAAATAGATTACAAGTCCTAAATAGGAAGAGGCCTTGTAAAAGCAATCTCTTTGGCCGTGTCTTAAGTGATACCTCCATGAATGCTCCAAGTCACGGAGCTCAGCCTACCTCGCTGCTTCTCCAATCGATGACGTAGCAGAGACACACAGTGACGTCAGGGCAGGCCGTCCATCTTCTAGGTCAGGGCAATCATCTCGGAGGATTCCATCAAAATTATCGGCCTCCCATCACTCTCCCGCCCTATTTCCTAACCTAAATCTGTTCGGGGAAATTATCTAAGAGATCGGCTTGTTATATTGTAATCCGTGTTATTATTGAATAATTGAATGGATAAGATTAGAAAAAACAAACAAAAAAAGATATTCCGTTTTAGACTGAACTAGATTCAGGTTAGATTTGAATAAATATTATTAATAAATAACAACTTATAATCCACGAGTATATTTTGTCAAGTTTCATCACGATATGCCGTTTCCACATTAAATTCTCAGCAGACTTCCCTTAGGAGAAATTAGCTATTGAGGTTGTACTCATAACACGATTTTCGAAGAATTTCTTCAAATTTCCAGCGATCCTACCCAGGAGATCGGAAATCAGGTCCATCCAAAACTATATATATATATATATATATATATATATATATATATATATATACACACACATACATTTGTCTGTTAACACTCTATTGGTCGCAATTTTTGTTGTATCGTTACCAAACTCGATATTTAAACGTTTTATGCAAAACTAAAAATGAAGTTAGTTAATGGTTGAGAGGCGGATTCCAAAATTCAAAATATCTCCATTATTCTGTGTCAGGTAAAAAAATTGTACAGAACCAATGTTATTGAAAGTTGAATGTTCTATAAAAATAGTTATAAAAGTTTTTACTCTATCATTAATATTTAGCGAGATATTTGACATTTTTTTTATTTCAGCCTTCAGTAAATCCCAACTCCTACTCATGTCATATTAAGCTGTTATGTTATGAACCAGTTCATTCTGTGGTTAAATACATAATATTGTTTTCATTGAACTTTTACTATGTGAAATTCATGCAAATACGTTATATGAAGCCGTCATCAATTAAAATTTTACGTTTTTTATTGACACGAAAATATTTCTTTGATCAATAGCATTTATAAAGGGTAGAATGAAGTTACGTTGTGTCCACATAAGATGCTTTTCTTTTATGATTAACAGACAAAATATTTTATATACATTCGAAATTTCCCCCTTTATGCATATTATATTTTTCGGATTTAATTTCTTATTCCTTTAATATTTGAGTATGACTCTATAGAATTATTATTGTAATTAAACGAGCAATTTCTAGAGCAGAAAATAATTATTAATTTTTATCTTAAAACAATTTCAATTGATCTTTAATTATTATTTTGGAGTCGGAAAACAGAACATGGAGACATTAATAAAAATAAATTCGTATTTTAAGGGAGAAATTCTTAATAATTTTATTTTTCAAGCTCTTAACGAATTTAAGATTGATGCTAGCAACTCAGTGAAATTCCTGTTTGCCTCCCTGTGACTGCGAGTCCAAGTATTCGTATAAATTAATATTCAAGTGCTTTCCGAGCTTCATTTCGTAATTGGTTGTTAGTTTTAATTGCGAGGATTGTTAAATAATTACTGTATTAATTAAATATTTGAGTAATTATTATTCATATTCGTTTTACATCATTTCTTATCAAAGCCGTGATAAGGGACCTGCTCCTTTGCATTTGCAAGCCAAAAGACATTGGAAACAAACGGCGTTGTTTTATATAGCAAAGAGGTATTATTCCTGTTCGAAATACCGGACGCCATATTTTCTCATAGTGTCCATTAGTGACAACTTGATTGCTATTATCAGATTCTGATTAGTGACTCAAGTCGAAGGGAGTTGAAAGAGAAAGAAAACTGAGTCTAATGCATCTGGTCACGCCAAGAAATAAATGCATTTATCGCATGAAACAGATTTCAACAAATCTTTACAAGGATGTCTATAGTTTTAATAAATTTATTGTAGGACAGCTGTAGTGAAACAGCTTTTAATTCCTGATTTAAACCGTTTCTAATTAACTCTCGAGTTGTTCGTCCAACGAATTAATTGGTCGGATTAGTGTTGCAGATGCTGGGCCTGCAATCAGCATCAATTTAACATTGGGAGTGTTATAATTATTGTCATAATTGAGGTCATGTGATCAAGGCCAGTGATTAGGCAATGCCATTTTTTTTAGATGTGTGGTTACCGCAACTAGAGGATAGGTTCTACACAATCAGCATTGTGATGTGATCATGTAGCTACTTGGTGAGTAATGTTATCACAGTACGACTCCTTTTTTTTTTAATTTATAGACAAACCCTTAATAAAGGTTTTCTTATAGTCCGAAAATTGTGATTTACAAATATTTATGTATTTTGTATTACTTAGTAATTCAGGCCAACAAGAACGTTATCTACAGTAAACTGAATTATATTCAAATATGTCAAAAGATGAATCCCCATTGTAGCGTCATCTCAAATAAATAATAAATACAGTAAACTGATGGCCCTCATTAAAATCCTAGAGGCCAATCGCTATGTCATTCAGTGTTTGACAAAATTGTCTGCAGAAGAAATCAGGGAGTCGAAGTCTTTGTTCGTTCCGACAGGGGAATCGGACGGATTTACTCACTAGAGTCCAGTAACTTAAACCAACGCCGCATGGTAGTAAACTGTTGAACTAAGATTATCTTGTATCGAAGACACAACCCGCGCCTGATTTTGCACTCGCCCTTCCGTTTAGGCCGTAATAGATCTTCCAGTCCGTCAATGCGTAGTCTTATACACGTTGATATGTTTGTGTACTGACTAAAGATTATTGTTTTGGACCACTTTGCACATACGATAAAAGTTGTAACCCTGGGAGGCATCAGCTTGCATCACGACACATTCCAAATTTCTCGGCTTAGGCGTTTCAAAAATTCTTATCATAGGGTACTGCAATATCAATAACATCGACAGTCTTGTTGATGTTCTCAATAATGAGAACATCAAGTTTATTATTACGTACAGTATGGTAAGCTGGCATGGCTTTATCTAAATACGTCTTTAAAACGCTTCTTTAAATACTTTTTTGGGGATTGTAGCGATTATAAGCAACCTTATAATGTGGCATATCTCTGCTTGATGGTACACTTTTCACCAGACTACTGTGGCTTTGTAGGTATCCAGATCTAGCTAGTATTTCCCAGAAAGCCGAAATGTGTTGAATGGACCAAGATGTTTTGTTGTACTTCTACATTTGTCTTTGAGAGACTGCTCAGTCATTGACGGACTAATGCGCAGTCTTATACACGTTGATATAATTGTGTTTTGACTAAAGATTACAAGAATTTGTCGTGCTTTCCTTATTGTTCATACAAGATGACTATTGGCTAGTTTTATGTGTAAATATATACATTTTTTAGAAAATCATAAATTATGTTTAAAAAATATATGAGTATGATAAGATTAATGTCAAATTCATGCAGTCATTTCCAAAATCGTGGCCATATTCCAACGTGTTAACATTGCCAAAGTTTTGGGCATGCGAATGTTAAGGCCAAGACTCGGGGCAATATTCCCCAAATTAAAACAGTTTATAACACGCCGCGGGGATATTTATGAGTACGCAACTCTCTAGTCGTACATTTCCCGGATTCTGTAGAGGTTAGAGAAAAACAGAAAGGGAGGGCCTATGAAAATTGATGAAATAACAAAACAATAGGACTCTGTGTCGGTGGAGGGGTTGGATTGTTTGAGTGGGGGAAGCTCACAACAGCCGAGGCCTCTATTTCATTTTCGACTGGCCTCCCCCCTCTGGCCTCCTGCCCGAATTCACCCTCCTACCAGGCCCATATCTAAGGTCACAAACCCCACGCATGTATGCTTCAAAATAGGCTCGTCACGTTAAAGGCAAAGGTTAGTCATGTTTCGCCAGGTATCCCGTAAAGGGAACATACGTCAAACGTGCATAGGATATCACAAAAGTGTGACAACTTGAAAAGTATGTACATTGTAATAATAAAGAAGGGTTACACTACTGTTATCCAACTCCAAGTGATTTCCACCAGCCGGCATACTCACTATGACAGCAGTCTCTCAAAGACAAATTACAACAAAACATCTTGGTCCATTCAACACATTTCGACTGTCTGGGAAATACTAGCTGAATATGAATACCTACAAAGGCACAGTAGTCTGGTGAAAAGTATACCATCAAGCTCCAGCAGAGATATGCCACATGGTGGACATAAAGGTTGCTTATAATCGCTACAATCCCCAAAAAAGTATTCAAAAAAGGCGTTGTAAAGATGCATTAAGATGAAGCCATGCCAACGTACCATACTGTGCATAATAATAAACTTGATGTTCTAATTATTGAGAATATTAACAAGACTGTCTATGTTATTATATGATAAGAATTTTTGAAACCCCTAAGCCGAAAAATTTGGAATGTGTCGTGAATTAGCTATTGACCTTAAAGAAGTATGCAAGCTGAAGTCTGCCAGAGTTACAACTTTTATCGTATGTGCAAAATGGTCCAAAAACAATAAAGTAGATCAAGGAATTAAATCTTCCAATAGAAATGATAAAAGAAGCATAGCAAGTGATATTTTTTGAGACTGCAAGAGTTGTGCGCAAATTTTCAAACTCCCTTTCAACATGTGTTGCTTTTATCACTTATTTGGAATTTTAATGTCTACAATGCCTAAAAAAAAAAATAATCACAAAGTTGATTCTGTTTAGTTTTGTCCTATATATATATATATATATATATATATATATATATATATATATATATATATAAAGTGCTGAACTGAAGTTTTAATTTTGTTTAACGTTTCCAATAATCAATACATAATTATTAAGCTGGATAATGACTCCGTATATCTTTCCAGGTTCCTTTTTCCAATCTTAGTCATCAGGATTCTGCCACATCTTCTCTTCCTAGGTCTCATTAAGATTCAGTTCGCATTCTCTCCAAATCGATGCCCTGTTTCATTTCCTGTGTCCTGGAACCTCTCGGAGTTGGTTCCCCGTTGCCCCTGGACTAGACCTAGACAATTCCCCAGATCCTCCCGTAGAGCCATCAATCTAACCCCCGGGATTATCCGAACGGCACCTCGGGGAGGGGCCTAACGGGACGTGCATTATGACGTATTGCTATCGACCTGCATACACGCTAGGTGCATTAACGCATTCTAACTACACGCTCCACGTGATTAATATACACGTCCCCGCTGAAACTTTGTACGGCGAACCCGAAATGGCCGTTGGGGAAGGAACTTTTATATACTCGTCCAACTGAGAGCTACAGTAATACTTCGTAATTGGAATTTGCAAAACATTTCGAAGAGCTCGGACTAGTCACATGCTTTAGTTTCGTCCGAGGGGTTCAGTCTTCACTTCGGATGAAAAATGATGAAATCAAGAAACTATACATTAGTAACAAGCTGGCTATAAAATGTCCATTAATACAAAAATAAAAAGAATCTGAAATTCAACAAAATAAAAATATATTGTACATCCTAATATTAATATTCAAATATTTAAAACTCTCTGAAAAGTGTTATTTAGCATCCCTAAAAAGTAGTAAATTGTCGGTGTTTAATATTTTATAGAACAAATTCTAATACAAATACTTATTTTTTAAAAATGTAAGATTAGAAGTTAGTACTGGAAGTACATGTAATGATCATTGTGACCTTGCTGAGTGAAATATTAGTACATGTTTCGTATCCTGGAGTACATAGAAAATGCATATGATTCAGTTGAAGAAGGTAACTTAACAATAGTTGAGGCAATGGAATCGAAATTACGGACCCAAAAATTCTGAATTTTTGTGAAATGAAATTATTCTCACACACACACACACACACACACACACACACATATATATATATATATATATATATATATATATATATATATATATATATATATATATTTCTATCAAATTAGAGAACAAAATATTATATCGAAATGCAATATCTGAATAAGATAAAGGTTTGACACTCGTATAAATCAAAATGTTCATTTTGATTGGTGGAAACCAAAATGATGGCATTTTATATGCAATAATTACGGTTTTCGCAGTACACAACAACTTAAAACAATAGTTTCTCACCTTAGGAAATAATAAAGTGAACTGACAGTGACGAAATTGGGTTGTTCAGTAGCCAGAAGTGTAAAAAAAAAAAAAAAAAACTGTAAATACTTGTAAACATTTTCAAATAATGGTTGCAATTTAAAAATTTCCCGATTGAAAATACTCCTGTATTTAAAAAGATACACTTTATTTCCCCTCATAAGCTCTTCACTGACAAGTCACTATTTTTACGTCGTTTGATGTATTTCAGCATATTTCCCCTAAGTGAGACATTTTAAAAATATCCACTGATCTTACCCGTTAGATTACTAAAGTCAGAACCTTTGAAAACTGTATTCATATATTTGACTGTCACCTCTCTAACTCGATATCTAAACGTTTTATGTATAACTAAAGATCAATTTTGTTAACACATTGAAATTGAATCATTGAGAGGGGAGATTTAGTGAGTGAATATCCCCGTTATTATGAATCTTATCGAAAAATTTTAAAGAATAAATTCTGTTAAACAATTGATGTTCAACAATTTTCGTTCTATAATCTTTTATATTAGCTTAAATCTTAAGGGAGTTAGTCATTGTTTTCGGCCTTCAGTAAGCCCCCAATTTGCCTTAGTAACAGGAAATATGTCGAGATGAGATAAATAGAGTTCCATAACAGCACGTGGTGAATCTTGTTAGTTTACGCAGCCTTGACTGACTTATTCTTTGCGTGACTGCTACAATTACATGTACTAATAATTAAAAGTACATATACAATGGGGAAAAAATTCTAGTCCATTTTGCGTACAATAGAAATATAAACAATTATAACAATAGATTTTGTAAATTAGGTCGGCCGCTAACGAGCGGCGCGAGACAAACCAACTTGCTATCAGATCTCTCCAGGAAGAGACTTATTGATTTAAAGTTAAAATCTCATGAAGACTCCAAGCACACCGAGAGGCCCTCCACCATTTTTAGAACCTCTTTAATTACACTCACCATTATTTAAGGTTTAATACTCCGAGTATTAAAGCTCTTTTATGTTGATTTATGCAGAGTTGGTTGAAGTTCCTCCCCCGCGATGATGGAGTGTTGATATAAATCTAAATTAATAACCTAATAATACAATCGTTAGATTGGATGAAGTAGTAAATAATTTCCATCAGCTTCGAACTCAAACAATAATTAAAATTTTAATTGTTTACTATGTAAATGATTAAAGAAACAATACAGAATATTCCTTACTAGAATTTTAAGGTGATTTTTTAATGTTCTGCTGACTACCCAGAAAGACAATTATTAACAAAAAAACCTTTCTTTTTTTTTTTTTTAACAGTCCAAAACAATGGAGATTATTCCAACTAAGTAGCGATACGATATTTCATTTTTAAATAAACAAACGATCAGTATGTTTTTAATCACATTATTATCTTAAAATAAATGTTACTACCATTAGAAAATATTATCTTCATTCATTTAAATATCATTTTGAGAAAAGGAAAATCAATTGGTTAGGAGAAATTTAAACAAATCTCTTTGAAAATTTAATTCTTTAGAAATTTTGATAAAGATTTTTTTTTCTCTATCTTGAATATTGACCATGATATTTTGTTGTTTTCTACCTTTAGTAAGATGTCACTCGTACTTATGTTATATTAACAATAAGTTTTTATATAATCAACCACATAATTCCAAGCTTAATACAAAATACTATCTTCATTGAAGTTATATAATGAGGTCATCATCCTTTATCGAAAAAGCTTTTTTAATCTATACCATTCTCCATATTTAACAGTTTCAGTCAGAACTCAAGATCATATTTAATATTGGCAAAAATACTGGGGGTGTTGACGGAGGGGAAATTCGAAAATATCTTCATTATTATGGATCGTAAAATGTTATAAATCCAATCCTGTTGAAATATTGATGGCCTAAAATGCTGTCCAATGCATTTTTTTCGTAACTCGTGTATTAAGCTAGCTATGTATCTGTACTTTCTTTATTTCTTCCTTCAGTAACTACCCCCTTCTTATACTCTTCGGTTTTTATTTTACATATAAATAGGGAATATGTGGTGAGATGAAATAACATGCTTGTTATACCAGAACATAGGAAATTTACTCAGTTTACTCAGCCCCTGCCCCTGCAATTTTTTTTATTGTGTGAGATATGTTAATTATTTTCGTTTTGACAACACTACATGATTTTTATTTTAAAACTAAAGGTTATATAGGGTCATCATGAGTCAGATGGGAGTATTGTATATAACCTATCCTGATTCAAATATATTTTTATAAATGTTGTTCAATTAGTATTTTCTCAAAATTGAATTGGGTTATTTGTAATTTTTTTATTATTTTAGAAACCCCCTCTTCTACTTATCTGATTTTCACTAGAAGTACCCTAGTCAATTCGGATGTCTTGTTTACATTGACTTATTACTACGGGGAAAAGTAGAAAATAAATGGTAAGATGAGGTCATGAGTGTCACGTTCTTGCAAGTAGAAAATCTGCTTAGTTTACGCCACACCTGAATAGCGGAATGTTTTAGCAGATTTCCCTAAAGGGAAACCAGCTATTGAGGTCGTACTCATGACGGGATTTACGAAATTTTTCTACAAATGTACTTCGATCCTACCTAGGAGATGACTAAAATGAGGTCCATTCAAAACTGTGTGTATATATTTATATATACATATTTGCCTATTACTTCTAGCGGTCGAAATTATTTTTTAATCGTTAACAAACTCGGTATTTAGTCGTTTTATGTAAAAAAAAAGATTAAGTTCGTTAACGGCTGAAATCGGCACAGAGGGAGGGTGGGTTTAGAGGAGAGGTGTTTTGAAAATTCGGAATATCTCCGTTACTGTACGTCGGATCGCAAATGCGTATAAAACAAATCTTGTTGCAAATTAAAAGATCTATAAATGTTGTTATTTACATATTTTCATTATCTTTAATATTAACGGAGATATTTGCGTTTTCAGCTTTCAGTAAACCCCCACTCCTACTCATGTCATATCAACAATAAGCTGTTATATTATGAAGTACTTTATTTGAAGCCTAAATAACAAATATTGTTCTCATTGAACTTTTACGTCAAGAGATAAATGCAAATACGGGACAAAAGTGGGAAATCTGCTTAGTTAACGCAGCCCCTGCGTGACGGACTTTTTTCTTACGATATAGCTTTAAGTTTTTTTGACTGAACCTTTATTCACTGTATAGAATGTTTTTATTTCCTTATCGCAAATGTCCAATACCCAAATCTAACGAGTTGCTAAAGCGGACAAACCAGTCCAGTGGCATTGTGCTTTTGGTAGAAGCCTCCCGGGCATTAGTTCGTGATCAGCTGTTAGCAGTAGTAGCAGCACGATCAGATGTAGGTCGATCAGCTGACGAAAGCTACGCAGCAGTGAAAGGCCCATACTGAGTTATTGTGAACTGTACAGAAAGTGACCTGCAGGTTCGGTCAAGGTGAAAGTACCAATTTCATTCAAATCGGCCTTTGCCTGCCCTCGGCGTATCTCTCCCGCTCCAGAGATATTCAAATTGTTCAGCTGAATGAATCCGATGTTTACATATGAGCTGTAATCAGAAATTAAAATTATATATATTTGTAACGCTCTAGCGGTCGCAATTTTTGTTTGATCGGTATCAAACTTGATATATAATCGTTTTTTGTAAAAAGAAAGATCAAGTTTGTTAATGGCTGAAATCGGACCAGTGGGAGGGTTGGTTTAGAGTGGGGAAAATTCGAAATATCTCCGTTATTATGCGTCGGATCAGAAAATTGTACAAGATCAATCTTATTGGAAATTAAATTTACTATAAATATTGTTCTATACATTTATTCTCTATCTTGAATATTAACCGAGATATTTGCATTTGTATTCAGTTTGTGGTCCGCAAAAGTCGGCTATGTTCGGGAGTTTCCGCCGAAAGCTAGGCCGTTTCCGTAACTGTTCGTCCCTCGTGAATTTGTTTAGAGACTCGTTACTGCTACTGTTATTTTTAGGCAGATTTCTCTATCACTCAGTTAGCTCTTCAATCGCCGCACAATGCTAAGCTCATTCCACTGAAAATAATTCGTACTCTACCACTCAGTGCTGTTACTCTTGTAACTTAAAGTTTTGTAACTAAGCAGATTTCTCAAATGTCGGAATGACACATTACTGATATCGTCTCAGCATATATTCTTTATTTCCGAAATAAAAAAAAAAAAAAAAAATCTCTTTGTTGAAGTAGGCGATCAGTAAAATCTTACTTGATGATCTCATCACACTAACTATTTGCATGTATCTCATGTAATAAAGGTTCATTGATAACAATATATTGACAGTATTTGTTTATCAACCTCGTATGTCAAAAAAAAAGTCCGTCACGCAGGGGCTGCGTAAACTAAGCACATTTCCCTCGTGAAGTTCAGTAATAGATAAATATACATACTGGTAACACAACACCGTGAATAAATACAAACGGAAATAAGAAATGTTTCATCCAATTTCAATAACCTGCCGACAGGAAGCGTTAGGTTAGAAATGTAATCAAACTGGTCTGCCCGCCTCACCGGAAAGAAAAACAATTACTGAAATATATCAGAATATAACACATTAATTTTATTGAGAACTATTTACTATATCTAGTACTGTAATTAATAATGAGTCAGAATAATTTTTATCTCAATCAATAAAATTTTAGTAGTCCAAAACTTTAAGATGGGACAGGAAATATTTGCTTGTATCTCGTATAATAAAGGTCTCTTGAATAAAATTTTTGGTATTTAAACTTCCAATAATGTGATTTATTATGTAGCAGACTATTGTTTACGTAACATAGGTAGAAGTGGCGCTTTGCTGAAAACTGAAAAATGCAAATATCTCGGTTAATATTCAAGATAGAGAATAAACGTATATAACAATATTTATAGTAAATTTAATTTGCAATAAGATTGATTTTGTACAATTTTTCGATCCGACGTATATTAACGGAGATAATTCGAATTTTTAAAAATCCTCCATTTTAAACCCCCCTACCCACTGGTCCGATTTCAGCCGTTAACGAACTTGATCTTTCTTTTTACATAAAGCGACTAAATATCGAGTTTGGTAACGATCAAACGAAAATTGCGACCGCTAGAGCGGTAACAGACAAATATATATATATATATATATATATATATATATATATATATATATTTGAAGAAAAATTTTCGAAAATTCCGTCATGAGTACAACCTCAATAGCTGATTTCCTTAGGGGAAATCTGCTAAAAATAATAAATCCCGATTTTTGCATATTTATATTAATTGTACTGCTCCTGGGGTTCTGTTTCAAAGCTATATTAAAAATTATTTTATATTATTTCCCCGTACTTTGAAATAATTGTAAGTAATTTATCTATATTTTCATTTACTGAATGATTTAATTAGTTTCTCCTGTAATTTTTTTTTGTTTTGACATACGAGGTTGCTGATAAACTCTGCCGATACGGTAGTTATGCTTGAATTAAAACGTTCTATGATATATTCTCTTATTTTTAAAGTGCGATAACTAATAGTGGGAATTTACTGAAGTCAAAAAACTAAAAAATGCAAATATCTAGGTTAATAATCAAGATAATGAAAAAACGTAAGTAACAGCATTTATAGAACATTAAATTTTCAATACGATTGATTCTATACACTTTTCTGATCCGACGTATAATAGCGGATATATTTCGAATTTTTGAAATTCCCCCTCCTACTGTTCTCACCGAGCTTTTAAGGAATTCGTCCTATATTATTATAAAACACTTTTAAATTTCGAGTTTGGTAACGATGAACAAACATTCGTGACCATTAGAGCTTTTACAGACATATATGTACGCAAATTTGAACGGACCTCATTTCCGACATCTCCCGGGTAAGACCGATGGATATTTGAAGACATTGTTTGAAAATCGCTTCATGAGTACGACCTCTTTAGACGACTTCCCGTAAAGAAAATCTGCTAATAATTGATAAATGAAGAAAAATCATAAAGTATATAACTTCTATTTTTATGTTGACTGAAGTAGTTTTCCTATAGTTATGATTAGTTAGTTATGATACTCTGGTCATGCTAAAGAGTGATGCAATATAAACGTATGGTTGTATTAAATGAATTGCTTCATGCTGGTAATTGTGGCCAATTACGTATGAAACGTTTAATTCGCACACGTGGAGCGTGCATGTAATTTGGATTTCATATTTTTTATTAAATCCTTGTTCGAACTACATGAATGATTATAATCAAGAAAATATTCTGTATTCAGATTTAAACGGAGTATTGACCCTCTCTCTGGACCCATTTTGACTAGTTTTGGTGTGATGTTTCTCGAAAAATTCAAACGCCAAACCATAGAATGTTGAAATTTCATATTTGGGATTTAGGTAGCGTCTAGGTGTTGAATGAAATCGACTAAGAGGGAGGGGGTTTAAAGGGCTAAAATAAATAATTGCAAATTACTCCGTGCGTATTATAGATAAAAAAAATGTATAGGAGCTTTTTAATTACTTTACAAATCATATTATTACTCAACGTGAAATATAAAATAAATTATGTTTTATCCAGATTTCCAAAGTTTTGCGTTAAATAGATGATACTTCATGAAATATTCAAACACTAGCTCAATATAACCATTTCAAATACAACGATTTCCTTGTTCCAATTGTCAAATTCAAAACATATCCCATTTAATGGAGTTTGAATTATTTGGAATGGTATATTTCACTTTAAATGGGTTTTACAAAATGTATAAATGAATTTTTATGAATGTTATTTGGAACATTTAAATATGATTACCTTTTAAAATATTGTATTAAAAAAATATGTACAAATTTAATAATAATATTATTTTAAAAAATTGGAGATGAGGACACATTTTATGTACTTTGCTTATTAACATGTATTTTTGTTGTCTGTTAACTTAATAAGGAATAAATCAAGAAATATAGTTGTACATCTAAGTGTATGTATATAATTGAAATATTATTAATACTACTTTCAGAAGAATCTTGTAAACAAATGAAATCAGTTTGTGTGAAAATTAATCTTTGCATGTATATGCATTGATTAAAATAAAAATGTGATCTTATTATATTCGTTATCACTAATCATTTGTGTATAAGGTGATTTGTTTCTAGTCTATTAGAAATTTAACCGCAGTCCACAAAATACTGTTTGGCTGAAATACTGAATTTAAAAATTATTATGCTTACAATGGTAAATGATGGTAGATTTTTTTATTTTGTTCCATTCAATTGTGAAGAAATTAAAAATTTTAATTATGATGATTATTAAAGCAAGCACAATACATAATTAAGTAAAATATGATGTAAAATGAATAAATATTTATATTTATGAGTTTAATATTATATTCTCTTCCTCGTACAATTTCCAAACACATTGACTTTTAAGCAGTTCTAAATTTACATCTGAAAACATGAACTATACACAGATTTGACTAGATATTGAAAATGCATCTATGTGACCCGCCTTCGCCCAGTTTTGAGCTGGAATTGTTGTAGAGCAGAGATTTAAACTATTTAATATTCTCATGGAATATTTTTCACCGTTTCGCCCATTTTTATGTGAGTGCTGCCTCATTCCCGTTAAAACGGAAAATAACTTTCGTAACGATTAAACTAATATTAATTATTTATTTAATGTGTTTTATTAAATAATTTTTTGTCATGTTTGGGCCCTATTTTATAGTATAAATACTGCTCTCCCACATTAAATAAAAATTCTGAATTTCTCAATACTGTAAGTATTCCACAGAAAATGTTTTATTGTCCAGTCAAATGATGTTTATTTTCTGTCGTTGGGTGTTTTTAAATCTATACCTTTGTTTTAAGCTGTGATGAATGAAAAAAAAAAAAGAAAAAAAAAAACTTTTAAAAATACAATCTCCTTATTTGTTAAATTGATATTTATTGCTTCAATTTATTTTTTTCTTTACCTGAGAAGTTCGAAAATTTTCCTCAGAAATAGCTTTGATTGCTTCAGAATATGCCCAGTACCATGAAATAAGTGAGAACCACCATTAAGAAAGCCCAAGAACTCGAATGCACATTTTTACGGAAATAAACACAAATTTGAACTGTTTGAAAAACAACTTTCAATAAAATTTTAATATTGCACAACATATTTAAGACAGCCAAGGTAAGTTATACATTATCTACTATTTATATACACGAAGATAATGAAACATACAAGTTACTTCTGTGTTGTAAAACTAAATTTCAGATTATATGCATTAATTAACATAAAAATAAGTAAGCTGTCCTTTTTTTATTTATCAATGTCAGCCTCCTCATCTGTCTTTTACAGGTCATTTTAATTGATATTTTATATGAAGTATTATTTACTGAAAGGGATGTTGCAAAGGGAGTAGCTTAAATTAAATTTTATTTTTGTATATTTATACATATAGGTATATTAGAAAAAGTATCCACCGCCTTTTTAACCGCATTTTAATTCTTATCAATTATTCGCCAGTTACGCTCAACAACATTTTTTTAGTTATACATTCGAATCGCGTCTACAGCGAAGACTAATAAATTTTAATAAATAAATCATCTACTATTTAATTTTTAGGTACATATATTGGGGAAAAAATGAAATAAAAAATAGCTCACCATGGGAAGACGGGGCTGGTACCCTGCGAAGATGTTCACAGCTCGACACGACCAACATTACTGAGTGGAGCAGGTCCGTGAACCCAATGCAGTACCTCTTGGAACCTTTTTACCTTTTTCTTTTTTACTTGAACAATGCTCATTTCGTTTTCTGAGCCTCGGTACTCCAGGTGGTACCTGCGCCTCTGACCTGCTCTTCTATGGGTGCTTACCGTTAGGTTTTCCTCTCTGAGGCTGTTTTGACTCTTGAATGACTCTCTCCGATCTGTCTCATTGTCTAGTCCGTCGGTCGTCCTTGACTCCGGGCTCTTGCGTGATTGTTGTCTTTTTGTCACTTTGTTGTCTACTGTCCCTTTCTACCTAGGCCCTGACCGCCCAGTAATGTTTTCCACGAACTAGGGGCAACGCACCTTTTTGCGACAATTAGTCTTACAAGATTAAGTTAATAACTATTCCAAATTAACTATTACGTTATAACCATGTTCCAGTTATAAAAAAGATTTTATAATACTATCTTCAATTTTTGGTTATCATACTTGTTGTACAGTTGTCGTTCGGCCTTTATTTAAAAATTCTCTTAAAATACTAGGTTGTTACAAAAATCCTTGTTCACAAAATCTCACATTTCAGTCAAATTTCAGTTCACAAACTCCCATTTTTTCGGCTAATCATCGAGTTGTGACATGTGGATTCCGACCAACAGACTCAAGTAGCACTGGATCATCGACGACTGAAGGACGACCTGAAACTATGGTTCATCTTCAAGGCTTGTATTCCCAGAATTAAACCGCCTGAATCAAAATGCGGCCGTGTTTCGATGCACCACACTTTCCCCTTCCACTACACAAATTTCCTCGGCTGAGGCCTTTGCACTAAAACCTTTTTTCCAATAATGCCTAAGAAGGCCGCGGATGACAAATTTTTCTTCCGACATTTCTAGTGAAATTTAATAAACTGAATGAAAGGCAGCGACAGTTGGCGTACATAAATAATTAGAGGATTAGTTAATGTAAACATTGACATAAGAATTGTATTCGTCAGAGATGAAATAAGGATTAAATTAGAGACCTCAATGTAAACAACTTCATATGCACAAGGACTTTTGTAACAACCTAGTACATGTTGAAGAAACTATATGACTCCAGATTCTTTTAAATCATATTTTTCTTGTCATTTATTTATGTCCACTTTGTTCTTCTAAGGCTAAATTGGGACATACTATCTATAGGCTACCACTATTTTCTAGTAAAGGTGGGACTAAGGATTTTATTTAGTGAGTTCTCTAAATAAATGCATTCGCCTCAGGTGAGAATCAAACTCATACTAGGTTAACCGAGCAATAGACTAGAAACTTAATTTACACCTGCTAACCTGAGTCTCTGTTAAATTATATAAATATAAACAGCTGTTATTGCCAGTCAATTTAATCACACTGGAGTCAGTCTTCAAGAACACATCATGGAATATAAATTCTTATACTGTAATTAGGCGATTGGACTCTCGAGTGGTAATTTACTGCAGAGTACCGTATATTTCATGATAATGAAGAAGTTTTTGTAATAAACAACACAGAGACTGGGCTTTAAAAAAACAAGGAGTCTTAAATGAATTTAAAAAAAAAAAAAAAAAAACACTTTACTTGCTATCATGAGTTTTTAAATTACATATACCTTATACAAACTATCAGAATTTTGTTATTGCGAATAGGCTTCTATCCTAAGCATTTTATGTTATATTTCAGTGAGTAAAAAATAATTTTATTCTCAGGCTATCTTATTAAGAAAAAAAATAATACCTAGTAAACAAAACTCCAATCCCATCATTAATTAAATATACAAACATTACTGCATTGCTAACAAAAAAAATATTGAAATTGAATATCAGTTATAAAAGCTTTTCTTCAATATGTGAAGAATCAGCTCCATCACTTACGCAGTTTTGAAGTATGAAGTTCTATCCGTTGAAAATAAGGTGACTTTATTAATCAGATGCCTTTTCCTTCGGTTTTAGCAGATTTCCCTTAAGGGAAATCAGCTATTGAGGTCGTACTCATGACGCGAGTTTTGAAAAATTTCCTCAAATGTCGCAATTTTTGTTTAATCGTTACCAAACTTCATATTTAAGCGTTTTACGTAAAAAGAGAGATTAAGTTCGTTAATGGCTGACATCGGACCAGGGGGAGGGGGGGTTTAGAGGGGGGATTTTTGAAAATTCAAAATATCTCCGTTACTATACGTCGGATCGAAAAATATTATAGAATCAATCTTATTGCAAATTAAATTTACTATAAATATTGTTATATACATTTATTCTCTATCTTGAATATTAACTGAGATATTTGCATTTGTATTCTGCATGTGCTCGGCAGCAGTGGCTATGTTCGGACTTTCCGCCGTGAGCTCTGGCGGCCGTTTTTGTAATTATTCGTCCCTCTCGTGAATAGGTTTAGAGGTTACTTACTACTACAGCTGTTATTAGGCAGATTTCTCTATTGTAAAACTTCACGTGGGAAATCTGCTTAGTTTACGCAGCCCCTGCGTGACGGACTTTTGTTTAATTTTACATGGTTCACTTAGGATGTCAATAAATATTATGACTTATGAAGGCTTTTTAATTATTATACCGTCACTAGTGAACTCCGAGCGCTTAGTGGATTCCTTGATCATATGGCTCGAAATGTTTCGTCGGAATCTCCGTAGGACGGATAGTTATTCGCCGAATGCGGACCGGGCTGGAAGCGGTCAATCGGTATTAAACAGTTACCCCAGCTGACTGTATATGATTTAGAGGCAGGGGTTAGTTATGAGGTGATACCCATAAACTAAATGGGCCTCATAACTTGTTCCATTAACAACCACCTTGTTAATTTAATTACTCCGGGCTAACTGAGAGTTATGAGTATATATGTGTGACACTATTCTATATATATTAGTATTTGCTATAATTATGAAATTTATTTTTTTTTTTTTTACAAATTTATCATTGAATTTATAAGTTCATCTTATTGAGTTATGTTCTTGACTTGAGTAGCACTTTGCAGTCTCATGATCTTGGCTCAAATATGTAGTATCTACAGGCTACACCTGTTAATTGAACCCGAGAACAGGTGAGCTTGATTTTCACTGCAACGATCAAGGGATGAACATGTCGGGCAGTGGTTTCCCGTTGCCTTCAAGCAACAGAGGGATCATTAGGAAAATTCCTTTCATCCCTAGAGTTGTTAGAGAGCCACCCCCTCCGTCTTATATCTAGATCCATGGAGAGGCTTCTAAATTTTTGATGAAGAGATAGCATTCACGACAACATTTTTTAAAGTTACTGTCTCAAATTCCCACCTGCATCGTTGATTTTGTCTGAATAAAAGGTGCAAAACAATGAAAAATTTTAATAAGTTAAAAGAAAGAAAGAAAATTTTATTTTGGCCCAATACAACTAAGGTATTATACACAAATTGTTACATGATTTTTACAAAATTAAGATGTTTTGGTACAGCCTCGGACGTAGTCGTCCCTCAGTAGTTGTACCTAAATTGTAATGAGTGGCTCCACTTGACATAGGAAGGCAGGCATGATGTTTCCTTACAAGTTGTTGGATGTGAAATGAAATAGGAGCAACCTCCAATTCCCTGTGGATTTGGCTGTTCCTAACAAACCAGGGAGCATTTGCCGCTATCCGAAGTACTTTGCTCTGGAAGGACTGTATTTTGTTTTTGTGTATGTTGCTGATGCCCAGCCAGACTGGGTAAGCGTATGTTAATATAGGTAGTATAAGTGTTTTGTAAAGTAGTGTTGCGCAAGTCAGTTTGAGTGGTGTATTTTTATTTATTAACGGGTATATTTGTGCAAGTCGTGTTTGTGCTTGTTGCAATTTAATGTGGATATGATGGCGCCATGTAAGTCGTGTGTCAAAATGTACTCCGAGATAGCGGATGCTCTGGTCCTTCGGAGTCCAAGGAATTGAGTGATGGCCTATTTTCAGTTCAGGAATATCTTCGTTCTTGAAACGACGAAGAGCAAATATCTTGGCCTGCGTTTTTTCGGGGTTCAACGAGAGCTTCCACTTCTTGAACCATCTTGAGATCTGGTCGGCTGATCTTTGTGTAATAAGTTAAACATTCTGTTATAATTATGCCATGGTTTCGAGTTTTACCGGACTTGATTTATGGTGCAATTTCACACACAGAGTTTATATTTTGCCTATAGTGACCACATCAAAACCTCATCTTTTCTTTAAAAATATTTGTTAAGTAATTCAAATACATTGCTTAAACCTACAGTGAGTTCGATTCCCCCCTGGGCAATAGGAATTTATTCGGGGACGAACTCATTAAATGAAATCCTTAGTCCCACCCTGGCTAGAAAAAGGGTGGTAACCTGCAGATAATCCGTCCCAATTAGTCAACAAGTGGATGCCAATATATAATAATAAATGCATTGCTTAAGTTACTAAGCTTTTTGAAATATTAAAAACGTTAAGGACATTAAGAAAATTATATACTTATAACAACTATAAGCGTAAAATATTAGCCCAATAAGTAATGGGCGTTATTCATAAAGCTCGGTCCATTAAATTATTTCAATAGTTATTGCATTTTGCCACATCATAAACATATAACACTCAAACATGATATATAATGAGCATTTAATCATCATATTTTTCCTGAAGCATATATTATAATTAAGGCTTTCTTTTATTTTTCTAAATAACCTGCTGATCATTCTTATAATTTATCAGAATGTCTTACTGGTTTTTGCTAGCCAAAGAAGTGTATAGATATTAAAAAAAAAAGAAAATATTTGACATAGTGGACATAAATAAGAAAAAAGAATTGGAATGTTTAAAAGATACTTATCATAAAATTTAGTAAGGGACGATATAGGTTTTAAAAAAATGTTTATAAACGTTCTAATATCGGGCTTATTACAGTCAATTCAATGTCAAATAATGATAATTTAATATAACTTAGACTAATCCAAAAATAAAAAGAGTGGAATCACCGGTTTCAGCTCCAAGTAATTAAGGTTGAAATTGAAGACGGTTAATTTACTATACTTTCCTTGCTCAATTGATTTGATTAATAACAATGTGCTAAAACGTTATTTAGCCAATTATATTTAAGATGATGACTATAAAATGTAAGGGGGCTCAGATTAGCCATGTGAGTTAATGCGTTGACCTTTATCTCACATGGTAAACCTAGAGTGGCGAGTTCGATTCTTGCCTGGGCAAAAGAATTTATTTAGTGACGAAATTCATTAAATAACATCCTAAATCCCACCATGGTTAGAAAAGGGTGGTCACCTGTAGATAACCCGTCCCAATTAGCCTGAGTTGCAAAAAGTGGATGTTAATAAATAATAATAATAATATTTTATGTAATATATTAACACATATTGATATAAGGAGTATTTAAATAGTTAAATAACAGTAAGTTAAGGAACAATTAAATTAAGAAACGTTTGTCTAAATTTGTATAGAAATAACACCTTGAGAAGGAGTGGTCGAGAGTCGAAACTCGTCGGGGATAAAAGAAATGGTTTTATGAATAAATTATTATTTTTATGACTTTATTCATAAATACTAAATAGTCAGTGTATAAATGTATTGAATATAAATATATAATAAGGAAATATGTTCTTAGATTAAAGATTAATTTGAGGTTGGGTTAACAGGTTGCAATTATGTTCCTTCATTGATCGAATAAGAATGGATTACAAGAGCACCAATGATTTACTAATCGTTGGTCTCATAATGGCTTATTAAACGTCAGTTGAAGTGCCATAAAATGGATTGGTAGCACATTAGTTTGGGGAGAAGGAGCCGTTAGCTGTGAGCGATCGCGGCGGTATTCAATAATCTCCCTCCCTCTGCTTAAGGCGGGAAGATTTTGGCGGGTATCCCGTGAATACGTCACATGAATCAGCTGGAGTGGGGCATTAAAGGCGGCTAACTCTTCCCGAGGTGTAAGAATTAGACGTTGCAGCTAACTGCCGCTGCCCACGCAGAGATAGGCCCAACTGTTATGAGCCACGAAACTACCCTTAAGTTTCTCCAGTTTACGCCTGGTCCAGCCAGATTCATTCTACTCTTATCACGATGATAAGATAACAGTTTATCAACACGATATCGCAACATAAACAAAAACTGTAATTATAATTCATTTAAGAACAAAAATAAAATAAATTATAGAATAAATAAAGTAATACAAAAACTTTGTGTTTTATATATATATATATATATATATATATATATATATATATATATATATATATATATATATAAAGACGTAACTCAAAACGGTAGAGATTGAAATCTTAAATCCAAATATTTTCGCGATTACATTCTTCTTCCCTTACATCTAATCAGCAAAAATATAAAAACTAAGGGAAGTGTGAAGAATCTATAAAAAAATAGAAGAACTAGGAAAATAGAGTTTCTCAGTTGTATTAATAATATACTTTTCATAATAACACATAACATAAAACGTAAAAAATTTAAATGGTGATATAAACCTAGAGTGGCTTGTTCGATTTCCGCCTGGACAATAGGAATTTATTTAGTGACGAGTTCATTAAATAAAATCCTTAGTCTCACCGTAGCTAGAAAAAGGTGATAGCCTGTAGATAAGGAATCTCAACCAGTGATTGTATCAAAAATGGGCGTTAATAAATAAAAATAATAATAATTTCTGTTCTACATTACTTTTTCAATATTTGTATAAGCTCTTTAAAAATCTATATTCTTCATTGCCTGCAATTAGAACACATTTTACGAAGTCTTGGCCAGAAGTAAGGTCTTGGTCTTAAAGGAAATCAGCTATTGAGGTAGTACTCATGACGGGATTTTCAAAATATTTCTTCAAATGTCCATCGATCCTACCCAGGGGATGATGAAAATGAGGTCCGTTCAGAACGATATATATATATATATATATATATATATATATATATATATATATATATATATATATATATATTTATTTAATCTTCACCAAACTAGGTATTTAATCGTTTTATGTAAAAAGGAAGATCAAGTTCGATAGCGTCTAAAATCGGGCCAGTGGGAGGGGGGGGGGGGCTTCGAGGAGGATTTTCGAAAATTCTAAATATCTCCGTTACTATACGACGGATCGAAAAATAGATGGTATAAAACCAATCTTATTGCAAATTAGATTTACTAAATATTGTTATATACATTTATTCTCTATCTTGATTATTAACCGAGATATTTGCATTTTTATTAAGAGTGTAACGGACGAGCTATGGTTCCCGCCGAAAGCTAGTTCGGCCTTTTCGGTAACAGATCGGCACTTATATGGAGATTTCTCTATATTATAACTTTACGTGGGAAATCTGCTTAGTTCCCGGAGCCCCTGATTGACAGACTTTTTTTTTGTCAACTTGCGTTTTCAGATATTCACTAAAAATCGTTTACTTTTGAAAACTGTGCAATCTTCAGTGATATTTAATTTGTAAATCTTCCATAGTTTCTGACATACGCGAACTTACGTGATTAGTCCAATCGTAAAAATTCAAAATTCTTTACACTATGAATTTTTTGTTTGATTAGCTTTTCTGATGCCTCTGACTCAGATTCGTGCAGAAGGCGATGGTCAACTACTGCATACCCATTGGAAGCCCATTTAAATATACCTTTAGATACAAAACTACATTCTATGGGCCTTGTTTAAACAGTCAATATTCATTTAATATTGCGGGTTCTATTTATAGTAAGAGTCAGCAACAATAACCTAAGTAAAGTAAGTCACGCAGGGGCTACGCAAACTTAGCAGATTTCCCTTGTGAAGTTTAACAGTAGTTGAATCTACATACTGGTAATACAACACCACTGTGAACATTAAATCAATAAATAAAAACGATAATAAGATGCATCCGGACGGAAAGCGTCTGAAATTTAAACTAACAGGTATGCCACCCTCATATCGGAAAGAAAAACACTTACTCAAATATATCAGAATATAACATACTAATTTTGTTGAAAACTATTTACTAAACCCAGTACTGTCATTTATAATGAATCAGAATAATTTTCATCTCAATCAATCAAATTTTAGTAGTCCAACAACTTTAGACGAGGGGGGGGACCAGAACATATTGGCATGTATCTCGTATAATAAAGATCTCTTGAAAACAAGATTTGGTATTTAAGTTTTGAATAATGTAGTTTATAACATGAAATAGTATTGTTTATGTAAAATGAGTAGAAGTGGGGGTTTGCTGAAGGAAATATCTCGGAAAATATTCAAGATATTGAATAAATGTATATAACAATATTAATAGTAAATTTATGTTTTAATAAGATTGGTTATATACAAAGGTTCGATCCGACGTATAGTAACGGATATATTTCGAATTTTCGAAAATCTCCCCTCTAAACCCCCCTCCCTCTTCTTCGGTTTCAGTCATTAACGAACTTTCTATCTTTCTTTTTACATAAAACTATCAAATATCCAGTTTGGTTATGATCAAACAAAAATTGCGACCACTAGAGCGTTAACAGATATACAAAAACAGATAAAAAAAAAAACGGACACTTCATTTTTGTCGTATTAAAAGTTAATTTTCAGCAATTTTCTTTATGTGGGGTATTCTAGTTATTACAGAGAATTTAGAGTCTAAGTCCATTGAACTAATCCCTTCAGGATTAGTAAACAATTAGATAAAACTCAGATTAGATTTATTTGTCGTGAAGTTGATTTATTCTAAACTGTAAGTAGTTTTTCGCACATTTAAACATCTTTAATTATTAACCAAGCATTTTCTTTAATTAATGTTTTATTTTTATTTCGGTCCAGAATAATGGCTCTTTCAAACTTAGATGGAAGGCCAGAGCTTACGTTACTTTGCCGAAACGCTTGGGGTAGCGAAGTCTACCATTCACTGTAATAAAAATGAAGAATATTTTTTTTTTTTTAAATGTGTAAATTTATCTTTTTCTTTTCTTTTTTTGTATTTTTTTGTAAATAATCAATAAAAATTATTCACTTTTGGCAGATTTTGTTTAAATAACCTATAGATTAACCAATTATTTTAATTAAAAAGATTAATATACATATATATTAAGTTAATTATTTAACAAAATTATAAGACTATATCTACGTGTCCAGTTTTTTTTTTGCGGTTGAGTGTATGTTTACATAATTTTGAACGGACCTCATTTTCGTCATTTCGTGGGTAGGATCGATGGTTATTTTCGAAAATCGCGTCATGAGTACGACATCATTAGCTGATTTCCCTTGAGGGAAATCTGCTACAACGACATGTTACATTCAAAACACCAAGGCCATGCATTTTTATAAATGAACATAACCAGATAGCAAAAACGATATAGTGAAATTTAACTTTTAAGAAAATTAAATAATGGAATATATCAGAACTATAAGTATAATATATCAGAAGTATAATATAAAGCACTCCATGATATGTTATAAGGAATTTAGCAGAATTTAACCTTCTAAAATTAATCAAATTAATTTAGTAATGAAAGAATAAATAAATTGCTTTTTTTTCTGATATGTAACCATCTCTTACTGACACATTACTTACTTTGTATGCTAATAAATGTAAAATTAACAACGTCCATGCCCTCATTAATATGATAACTTATTAGTGCGTTAACTGTTATGCTTTTATAATGAGACAAATTAATATCATTATGACAACGATATAGGCTTGGAATTTATTTTTATGGGATAATGGCCGCCCAATAATTATAGTCCAGTCTTTTATAACCAGCTATTACTTGCCAAATTTTTGGCCAACAAGGTCATATAAAACTTGTGCGCTATATAAATTATAAGCCTCGTGTTTTGGTGGGAGCGTTTTGGGTGGTATTAAATCTTGATTCTTGTTAATGTAAGAAATTATATTTAGCTTCTCTTATTTTATAACGATGAAACAAGTATGTTTAAATTTGATAAATTATTTTAATTAGTGAAATGAAGGTGCCAAAATTATGTCACTTGTACATCGGATGATTAAGGAAGGCCAAATGATAATAAGAAAAAATCTTATACGAATAGCACAAGCCAACTGTTTTTAAATGACACATTTGTCAGGATTTCATTTTAAAGAATTTCATTATATCTGTTCGTACGCTTCAGATAAAAAATTTCATTAGACATCCTTGTCTTCGAAAGTAGTCAAGATGAACAGTGGGTCTCTCAAAACGGACATTTCCATTGAAATCTAAAAACAAAAGTTTTTCCCGATCATTGATCCTCAAATAAGACGATATAAAACATTTCTGGGTGGAGATTATTTTATTGTTTTCAGGCGGGAGTTTTGTTGGCTAACTAGATGCCTAGGGATCTGGTATGCTTTTTTAAATTACTTGATTTGACATTTTGTTCGTTATTTCTCACTCAGTAAAAACTCGTTGAAAATAAGACAGCACAACATAAAGAGTATAAACTTGTTGAAATCCGAGAGAGTCGTGTTGTTAACACTATAAGCTTATCAATAACCCAAATATATAAGTGTGTAAATCAATATTATTGCAAATTAAATTTACTATAAATATTGTTATACACATTTATTCTCTATCTTGAATATTAACCGAGATATTTGCATTTTTATTAACGGACGAGTGACATTCCCGCCAAAAGCTAGTTCGGCCGTTTCCTTAACTGCTCGGTTCTCGTGAAATTTCTCCAATGCAAAACTTCACGTGGGAAATCTTCTTAGTTTACGCAGCCCCTACGTAACGGACTTTTTTATTTACTGCATTGTAATTTCACTAACGCAGCTTTTTTCTATAACCTCGATTCATTTATTGAAATATTTTTATTTACTCATTATTTTTGACAAATAGTTCATTGCCCATATCAAACCACGACTTTTAATTAATGCACTATTTCGCATTCCGTCAAAATACAGTGTATTCGGTTGATATTAACATCGCTCTGAAAGGTAATACATATTTCAGTAGTCGAGAATGAACAAAATATATTAATTTACGAACACAAAAAGTGCAGTAAAAAAAAAGTTAGATACTGAAAGAATTTCAGATCTCCTGTTCTATCGTTCCAAATAAAAATATCAATATTTGAACATCTTTTGATCTAACAGAAGTAGGAGGCCTAAGTGCTAATGGATGTGCCAGATTTGAGCAGAAGGATTTACAAAAAAAAATTGTTTATTTATCTTAGCGGTTGGAGAGACATTGAGTTATATGCGTTCCACTGTTTCCTACTCATCATCGAGTGGTGTTTGTGTAGCTTCAGGAATAAAGGATTCAGCGATCACAAAGTAGTGCAAGCCATAGGTTAATCTGGCCACTTGACACTGCATATTTATGAAATAATGTACACACCATTGCAGTCAAACTTTAATTAAACAAAATTTAGACCCCAAAAAGGAATAATTGAAAACATACTCACTATAATGGATTAATATAAGTTGCCAATAAGGCATTAATCTCAATCCGCGGATGATTTAGCTCGGCCATTGGAAGGGGCTTTTGTGCTTCGGGGAAACAATGAGTTCTAGTTCGAAGCTTTGTAAAGGCCCGGTCCCTTTTGGTAATACTTACCTAAAGGAACCCTCTGTCCGGAGGTTCTTGACTCGAACACTGGGAGGCGAAGCATACTGAACAACCTTCAAAAAGAGTCTCAAGTAATTCCACGATACGTGTGTGAAATCATCTGGAATAGAAGTAGAGATCAATCAGAAAAGTAGTGTAAGATATGTTATAGAATAATAGTACATTGTTGAAAAACGTAAAATATGAACCTCGTAGTTTAATGAAATAAAGAACAAAATACAATAAATAAATAGAATAGGGATTTTAAAGCAATATAAAAAATTAAAAAATAAAAAAAAATTGCTAAAGTTAATATAACATATTTGATACAATATTTTTGGTTGTATCTAATTTAAGAAAAATCTTTTCGACAATTTCGAAAATCTAATTTTATACCTAGAAATCATTAAGAGGGGGCTATGCTTAAACTATGCAAATTCCCACTTTCTGGTATAAAACACTTGTGATCTCATCTCTAAATATATTCTCCATTTCTAATAACCGATGAGTAGAAGGCAGCGAGGGCGGGGGAGGGCTGAAGGCTAAAATAAAACAAGATAGCATGAATAACTCAACTAATACTTGAGTTACGAAAAAATGTATAGAGCAACGATTTTAGATCAATAGTTTAACAAGATCGGTTATATAACATTTTACGATTCCCACTCATAATAGTGGAAATATTTTGAATTTGAGAATCCCCCCAACTATGGACCCCCACTACTCCAGGTTCGATTTCTGCCAATAATCAATATAATCATTCGTCTTGACTGAAACGGTTAAATGTTCAGCATGGTGCAGATAAAATAAATTTTTTCGAGTTGAGAACGAAAAATCTTAATTGGTAACCTCACCTCACAAAGTAAAAGTTCAATAATAACCGTATTTGGTATTTTATCTTAGAATGAAGTGGTCCATGATATAACTGTTTACTGTTAATATGACATGAATAGGTGTGGGGGTTTATAGATTGTTGAATACTTAAATTTAATAATATCTCGGTTAATATTCAGTATAGAACAAACATGTACATACGAACATTTATAGAACATTACATTTGCAATAAGATTGGTTCTATACAATTTTTTGATTACCCAGTCCAATTTCAGCAGTTAACAAGCTTTATCTTTAGTTTTAGAAAAAATAAATAAAAAAACTTATATTGCTGGAGAGTTCAGTAACGATTAAAGAAAATTTGGAACCGCTAGAGTGGCAACAAATAAATAAATAAATATATGTATATATACACATAAATAGAATAATGATTTATTTGACTTATTTATCTTAAAGAGTGCAATATTTTTGAATAAAATATGATACAAAATAATAAGATTAATACATATATATTTATACAACAATATAGTTATAGATACACGAATTTTAATTTGTATATGTATTTAGTGAAGGGCTGATATGGAAAATTGTATCCTTCTTATTGTGTTTCTTCCAGCGCACTCCCAGTAATCTCTGATACCCTTAGTGTTATTGCTTGGTGAATGTACTTGCAGATATTATTTAGTTTGTCGAGGGATGTGATCTGCAGGAAGTAAGCAATGCTTCCTTGTGATGAGATGTTGAACTCTTTCCTCGCAGCTTGCTATCGTGGACATAAACACATCAAGTGTTCTAGGGTTCCTTAGTCCTCATGAAATGTAATTTTTTATTACATTTTAGTGTTATCACATTGTCCCTTCCTAGTCTTAGTTGTCTGATCATTCTTATTTTCTCAATATTAATTCTGTTTTGTAAGTATTTATTATATATATATATATATATATATATATATATATATATATATATATATATGTATGTATATATATATATAAAATAAATAATTAAAATTTTGGACGGACCTCATTTTCATTACGTACTGGGTAGGTTCGAAGAACATTTGAGCAAAATTTTCGAAAATTGCGTCGTGAGTACAACCTCAATAGCCTTTCCCTTGAGGGAAATCTGCTAAAAACATCGATAATGGACTTGATAAGATCAGCCACCAGTAATCAACCCTTAGCAGCGAGGAGAACAACGTTTTCTTCATCAATTATCTCGCTAAGGCGCTTTTGATTTAGAGACAATTACGTTCCATTAGCGCTAAAATTAATAAATTATTTGTAACTGAATTGATTTTGATTATTTCCGCAGCTAAATACCACGAGATTCATATATATATATGCTTATCACTTCAGGAGTTGTAAATTGATTTGAAGGAATGGCGGACTCAATTCTGTCTCTTGAGTATAGTCGGGAGCCAATGAGGAGAAGGGTAAAGGTCAGTGATATCTGCGGCTCGAACACGACCTGCTACTTAAATCAGTTGCTCTAATCATTAGCCTCTAATGAGCAACAGCTACCAGCCTGTTCCTTTTTAATGATCACCGTTACTGCTACTCGATAACAGCATCGAGTAACCGGTGATTTCACCCCTCTTAGCCGATTGAATCTCTTCGCCCTCGGCAAGAATCCCCTCCCATGTGGTATCTGTATTTTCGACTGTCTTGCGCAAAGTACAACGGGATACAACTGCATTTCGTTGCAACCCTTTTCGTTGCCGTGTTTGCTTACAGGAAATCAGGACTTCCTTTTCGTCCAAAAACAGAGCACAGCAATAACAGCCGATTGCTTCCAAGATGTGCCCATGGACAGTTATGGAATACGCTCTTTATACTTTAGCAGGTATCTCTAGAGATAAAACAGATTATGTGGATGCGCTCAAACGACAACTTCGTATATCATCATTACCTAAGGCAGGTATGGGTAACCGTTGAAATGTTGCGAGCCAAATATTAGTGTGCAAATACTTTTGCGGGTTGCTTTTAAAAGTAGTGCATTTTAAAGTGGTGTTTATAATTTTTAACGATAGATATCAGACATGAAATTATAACGTCAATGTAATTATAATAAAATTTATTAAAATAACAAATTGAAATGAAAAAAAATAGGCACAACATGGTACAATCAATGAGTTTGAATTTGGGAAACTAATCCACCGATGTTTGTATTAATTCCACTGATACAAAGACGAAAAGAAATTTACAAATTATTGTCAGTCAGCCTTTTAGAATGTTTTGATTTATTAACTTTCATCATTGAAAAGAACTTTTCACCATACTACGATGTAATCACCTGTTTTACACACCTAATTTGCGGTCCGAAAGCTACACTTCACCGGAATGAATATTTCGCCCTATGGCTGCAAAATCAGCTGTTTATTATTTTAATTCATTCATTTCATTATATACATTATATTAGTTTATTTTGCTCGTATTATTGCTAACTTTTTTTAGAATTTTGAAATATATCAGTTATATTAAATGAAACACACATATGTTCATCTCTCTTTATTAACTTACATAATAACATAACGTAAAACAATCCATACATTAAACATTCATCATGTCCCCATATTCACAAGATAACCTTCTAACAAAGTGGTACACTTAACCAAAAGTAAATCTTGTTTTTGATTAATGTTATATCGTATTAATATTTATTGTAGTATAGTGAAAAAATAGCGTTCGTGCCTCGGGCCAAAGTGCTTTTGCCGGCCCTCGAACTTTTCATGACCTCGACTACGTCTCGGTCAAAAAATATCTCGGGCGGGCAAACGCCCACTTTCGGCCCTTGGTACGAAATATACTATTTCGCATTTGTAAGTACTGCCAAACGCACAAATCTCTCCTCATCTTCCTCATTTGGAGTTAGTAGTGTAATATTTTTGATTAATTAGGTTATTCAAAATGTCTCGCAGGCCGAATCAAACCTTACCGCGGGTCGGGGGTTGCCCACATATGCTCAAGTGATAAAACAGCTTTTGTGGATTCGCCCAAGCGAAAACTTCCTATATCATTATTATCTAAATGATGCTCCTTGTAGTTGCTGTCATTGTGTTCTTTCGGATGATGCTGTTTTCATATTACAATACACACCGAAATCCGTAAGATGGTTGATGTCGTCAAAATAGGATTTTCTAGGCCTCCCTCTTCCCTATGCCCAAAGACCTTACATCAAAACTGGTAGTGCCTTATGAAATGCACAAGAAGTTTCACCCTCTTTTTTTCAATTGCTTTGATAATGCTTTTGCTTTCACTCGCCCCATTCAAAACTTCACAGTTAGATTTTTTTCTTATACAATCTTGTTCTTGTGATTACGCGCCAAAACCACATTTCCATTGCTTCAAATCTATCATATCTCCTCTGGTGGCAGTACACTCCAAACGAATGACTTAGCAAACGGTTTTCTAAAATCCATGTTTATAAGTTAAAAAGTCCTTTTTGCTTGGGAAGGCTAGTCCAATTCTTCTATAGACTTCAGCACAACTCTCTACTATTTAAAATAAACCTTTGAAATAATTTCGTAAATACATTTTGTCATTTTGGGACGAATAGAAGACAATGCAAAATGACAAGATATATACACTTTTAGTTTGCAATATCTTTATATTACATACAGTATGTACAGCAAATATAACTAGTTTGAAGAGAACCCAACAAAGTACGAAATATTAAATAATTGGTGTAATTAATATTTTCAGAATAAATGAGACTCTGTTATTTGGCTTTGAGCACAAACACCCCTACTACACTTTATCATCTGTATCAATTTGAACATGTGTTTTCGAAGATCGCATTATAAATGCAACATCAACAGGTGATTCCGTTAAGGAAAACTGGACCAGCCAAGTGGCCCCTATGTATTTATCAGATGCACAGGCCTTCATTTGATAACGCTGTGACGTTGTACAACTGCAACAACATGGAGTCCTCTCTACCTGCTAATTGCTCAATGTACCATAATATCATCTGATCATACAGCGAACGTAATAGATAGCATGTCCTGGATAGTCTGAGATTAAATTTGTCATGTAGATGATTTCTTGCTCTTCTTCCTCTTATGCATGCGGGTTTTTTTTTTTTTTTATTTTTTTTTATCAAGTGTGGCCCTTTTGTGCGCCAAGATAAACACGGCCCTTCAGGGTCCGTAGTGAAGATTGATCGGGGGGAATTGATCGGAGGAGATTTGTGGCTCTGTCGGCCAAGTTGTAATTAATCTCTTGTTGGCCGTGGCCAGCGGAGCGTGGTATGTTCCTTTTCAATTGGACGCCTCCTTCCGCCCACCACCGCTCTCTGCCCCATACATCAATATAGGATACTCCCAGTTTCTTATCACTTTCTGATAACGCGAGGAAAGTCTTGGGGAGTGGAAGTTTTCAGGATGCTATGGCCAATTCTTATATACCTCAGGTTTAAAGGACACAACATCGGGATTCACTTTAATCACTATTGTATCAGAATTAATTTGTAAAAAGCACTTCCAGAGGGCTCCATCATCAGTGCCTGGTTAGCTCAGACTTCGGTTGAGAGTATGTATAAACATCGATGGTATATATTTTCAGAACAAAGATGATGTGTATATTACATTCAAGTATCAATGTATCGCGATACATTCATGATAGGGATCAACTCTCCTATCAAATCTTCACACTTTTGTAAACATTCATCTTCCATTTCATCAGATCTCTTTCGTTTCACATAACTTCATCGGTCTGAACGTTAGTCAACAATCCACTAGCTGATTGAGCCTTTAATTGGTACGTTCTCATTTCTACAACACAGCTTAAATGGTGGCTCCAAAGAAGTAATCGTTACCAAATTCGATATGTAGTCGTTTTATGTAAAAAGAAAGATCAAGCTCGTTCAAAACAAACGGGGGGTTTAGACGGGAAAAATTTCGAAATATCTCCGTTACTATACGTCGGATCGAATAAATGTATAGAATAAATCTTATTGAAAATTAAATTTGCTATAAATATTGTTATATACATTTATTCTCTATCTTGAATATTAACAGAAATACTATATTTGCATTTTTCAGATTTCAGTCTTCAGGAAACCCCCACTTCTACTCGTATTACATAAACAATAGTCTTTTATGTAATAAACCACATTATTCAAAACTTAAATACCAAATAGCATTTTCCAGAGACCTTTATTATACGAGATACATGCAAATATGCTCTTGTGACCCTCCCCCTTTCTTAAATTCTTGGACTGCTAAAATATGTTTGATTGAGATAAAAAATATTCTGATTCATTATATAGTACATAGTTTTCAATACAATTAATATGATATATTCTAAAATGTTTTAGTTATTTTTTTTCTTTCTGATGAACCGTGGCAGACCTGTTTGTTTACATTTGAGACGCTTCCCACCGGCAGGGGAAAGTTTTCTTATTACTGATTGCATTTATTCACTTAATATGCACGGTGGTGATGTTGGCAGGATGTAGGTTCATCTATTATTAAACTTCACGAGGGAAATCTGCTTAGTTTACGCAGACCATGCGTCACGGACTTTTTAATATATTCAGTAAATATTTCAGTAGCCTTGCATATCGTGACGCACTCCAAGTAATACGACTCGTGTGGCGAGCACTTACGTCTTACGGTCTGATCGGGCGAAGGACTCTTCCGAACGTAATCAAACAAACGTTTAGCCGCGGGAAACGAACGATGACAAAGTGCCCCCGGTATATTGGCCCCAGCGAGGAGTGCTCCCGGTATGTGCCCCAAAACTTCTAAACCAACCCCTAAGACAAAGTCATTAATTTCCCAACTACACCCCCAGAGAGAGAGAGTGAGAGAGTGAGATAGAGAGAGAGAGAGAGAGAGGGGAGGGGGTGGCAGGGGGAGGGGGTTAAAACTCCCCCCACCCCACACCAAGGCCTGCCATAACTCTCCCTTTTATATTAAAACATAGGTAAAACCCCTTATTTATTGTTTAAAAAAGTGATTTACCGCCGGCCTGGGTCGGCCATGTGAAACTGTTTTATTGTCTTTCTCTCTCCTCGACGTCCCAGTTCTCTATCAATCTTACAAGTTTTAACAGACCTTTTTTTTTTTTTTATTCTTTTAATTTTTAGCACAAAATAATTTTTCGGTGTTAATGAATTTTTCCTTCAAAATCCACTTAACTAGGAATAACTGTTGCTTCGAAGAACAATCTAACTAGGTTCATAAATTGTAAGACATTGAAGTGTAGATCAGTTGAATTCTTATTCGACTCCTCCAAATATCAAGGCGCTTACCAATTAGAGTTTGAAAATTTCAGGTGACAAAGTTCAAATTAAAATTAATCCGATGATATTCCATCCCAATTGCTCGGCTGTCTCTTGAATATTTAGTCACGGGAAATCAGGACTAAAATCGGAATTGGAAACATAGCGAATGATCGAGGTAAACCTGTTGAAAACTTGGGCCAACGAAGTTTATAAAAAGTATTCAATATAAGAGTAATGGATTCCCAAACGTTAAAAACTTGACCAATGACAGATAAGTGTGAATTATGCAATGTAAACACACATTTAAAACCATGTATATGGTACGGAGGAATTCAGCATTTCCTAAAAAAGTGAGTTGCTCATTACCAACCCGTAACTTTATGAATCTCATGCTTGTTAAGAAGGATAACCACGGTGAGTCCCTTGGTATATAAATAATATATTCCAAAAAGTGAGTCAGATGAAAAGATTTCGAAAGGTAGTATAAACAGAACTCTAAACCTGGATGTGAAAGGCACAGAAGATTAGAATTAGAAATAGAAAAAATTCGGTTGTGAAATTTGATATGAGTCTCACAAACACACGCTCCCGTATATTATACTTTCATATGTATAAAATATATAAAAAATGGAAGTATATATTTATATATACATCCAATAATGTATATATGTTTGTGTGTGCGTATGTGTGTGTGTGTGTGTGAGAGAGAGAGAAAGAGAGAGAGAGAGAGAGAGAGAGAGAGAGAGAGAGAGAGAGAGAGAGAGAGAGAGAGTGAGAGAGGGAGTTCCTGTGTAATATAAGAAGAAGGAACAAAAACAATAATACGTTTCATTCATATAACCTGGAAAGTTGTAAAAGCAGTTTTTAAACTCAAAAAGTCGTTTCCCATGGCAAATTGAAAATTAATAAAATTCTTTGATCAATGAAAACGGACCAATAAAAGACTTTGGGTTAAAATGCATATCTTTTCTTAACTTCTCTATAATGTGCCGCATAAAAAAAAGTTGTTAATATAATTTTGCGTTTATCGAACGTTAACGGAGATATTTGTATTGTCTCGTAGACATCCTTCGAGTCATCCCCAATCATGCTATCGTGTGTAAGAAAAAATCGCTTATACATCATGAAACGTATAATGTGCACTTACTATATACATTAGGGTTTTACCCAGTCACAATCAAGGAATGCAAGGTAAACTATGATAACACATAACGTCAGCAGTGATTTATTTTATTACAGAGGTAAAATCCATAACATCTTCGTAATATCATTGATTTGAATTATTGCATATTGCAGTTTGCAAGTCAACTTACTTTCTTAAATACTTATAATTATTAACGTACTTCGTTAATATTTTAAAAACATTAATGTGTGTATATACGCTTATATATAATTACGCAGTAAATGATTGCAAAATAAGTGGATTTTTTAAAATTATGGGTGATGACTTTTATTGATTAACACTTACTTATTTATGTTATATTTCATTTATTTGTTT
Source organism: Riptortus pedestris (assembly GCA_019009955.1). Classification (NCBI taxonomy): domain Eukaryota; kingdom Metazoa; phylum Arthropoda; class Insecta; order Hemiptera; family Alydidae; genus Riptortus; species Riptortus pedestris. Next base: position 134,798,309 of record CM032231.1, on the reverse strand, counting down.
CTTTTTTTTATTTATTAATCATATATTATCATTATTAAGACAGCCGCACACACGGTAGCGTAGGCGGAGGGACAGGTGGTAGAGAGAGAGGGTGGGGGGTGTAGGTCCCGCTGGTCCCTTGATTAATTGTGGGGTATTGATTAGGGGGAAAACTTTAGCACCCCCCGATACTCCAGCCACCCCCAAACAGAACAATTACCAACACTACTTATGGCTTTAATAGTATTCACTGTTACAACCCTCTAACAATCACTGTATCTTATAAGAAGGTAGGACGATAATCTATATCAATTTTTTTTTTTATAACTCATTGATACACTTAAAAACAGATATTTTATTTGCTTTTGAGCATAGTATCAATACTAAAGGAGTCTCTAAACTGTACACAAATAGAAAAAACGACCTACTGAAATAATTTAAAAAATAACATTATATTCAGTTTATAAGAAATGAATGATAAAAATTATTGGGACTGATTTGTTTATTAGTTTGAGTAATTATAAAGAAATGAAGTAATGGTATTATTTAAGTTCGTGTAGGGTTCAATATTCAACTGCATAATTGGATAAACATATAAGTTACTAAAAAAAACTTATTGAACAGTAAATGATAAATTTAAAATATTATTTTATAGTTTTGTTAATATATTTGAATTTCTGTTTACACTTTTCTTTTCACAGTTTTTTACCCGTAATTGGTAAAGTTGGAATATTTTACTAATTTAACAGAATTTGGAAATATTTCGAGAGTTTCAGCCCATTTCATAAATACAAATTGAATTTCTATAAGTACTTCACATAAAGTAATTCAAGTATTGATGTCGTACGCATGGGACGATTTTTCTTCGCATTTCCATGAATCTTAATTCGAATTTGACAGAAAAATCCGATGAATTTTATACATTTTCTTACAGTCACATACGATTTTGTATATTGTTCTGAAAGTTTTTCCATTGCAGTGAATAAAAAACAACTTATTTTAATTAATAATGTAAAGATAATATATTATTTTATTACAAACATTTATTTAAAAAGTCAAAATTTTAAAATTTATTTAGAAACCAGTATATAAAAAATTGCCATTATTTAAAATTTTCCATTCTTTTTTTTTTTTTCTTGGAGTAGGTATACATATATTTGTGGGTCTCTCAATTAATTATTCTTTTTTGGAAGGATGTAAGTAATACTTAATAAATGTTTGTAATGCTTTTCTTCAAGGAAATTCACTTTTATCTGTATCACTCAACACCTTGTAAAATAATTTTGTATATTTTTTTTAAAATTTTTAATCAAAATGGTTCTCATATGAATTTCTTTTTATGGTGAAATAAATTAACGTTACCTAATTCAAAGAAGGCAGATTCTATTGATGGATTTATTTTTTTATTTTTTCTTATTAATTTGGTATGCATTATTAAAGAAGTTTGTATTCTGTTATATATCTCAAATGGATACTTTAAAAAAATGCAAATAGTAGTAGTGTAAAATATATACAAAGCTATTAAAGGAATGGAATAAGTGAAAGGTGTTTGAAAGGGGCTCTGTGCAAGTGGAATCAGGCCTGAATCGCGGCAGGAGTTATTCATGAATCGGAATCATTGGTGATGATTATTCCAGCGATTCATCACCATCATCGTAATGACAGGCCGCCGGGAGAGGCCACGTTTTCCGGCATCTCTGATTGCCGCTACACTACAAACACCGCTACGAACTATACATCCACTCATCACCACAATCACTATCTACTAATCATCAATTTTATTCATTCTGATAGACGGATTATTCATGCATAATCATAGTCCGATTTAGGAAAGATCGAGCAAACAATCCCAATTACTCATTCCATCCTAGTCCTTTACAGTGGTCGACAACTAATACTGTTTGTCGTTGACTAACTTCTGTTTAATGATTCGTATTTCTTTGTTAATATTATCCAGTACGATGATTGAAGAAATGATAACAATACCTCTTTATTTTACAACATTAATCTCAATCAAGCATGCGCCAGAATTTTTGTCACGTATGTAGACACCTGTTGGGTGTGCCATGATCCCAAATCAAATATTTATTAGCCTGCTGTATTAGCCCATTTATTTAACTCAATTATTGTTACAGAAAAGGAATTATTTATTAAATAAGTAGTTATAGGTACATTGATTTTTTTAAAGTTATAAACAAACAAAATATGTAACACCCTTTTATTTCCATAATTTACAAGTGTAACAAGCTTCATTCTTGATTTGAAGTATCAGATAGTTCGTTTGAGACAAAACATCTGATAAAATATATACAATTTTTAATTATAAGATTAGAAAGTATAGATTAAATGACTTAAATTGATTTTAAGAATTATTTTTTCTTTTGAACAGGAAAATTAATTATTAAGAGATAATATTAAAAAGTTTATTAAAGAAGACTAAATTTTTGAAAAATTAAGAAGTATTAAAAAACAAAATAAGATAACATTTTTAGTAAAGCTAAATTACTATAATACTACTACTAGTTAAATTACTTTTTTTAAAAAATGATTTGTTTTTTTATTTTATCAAATAAGTTACACAAAGAATAATGTAAACAAAACAATATAGTTTTTTCTTGTGATCAACTATTCAGAGGTGTAATAAAATATTTTCGCATATTAAGTTACAAAATATCATTAGTAATTTACTACTACTGAAGGTTGAAAACTAAAAAAATGCATATATCTCGGTTACTAATCAATATAGTGAAAAATTTTAAATATTAACATTTATAGAAGATTACATTTGCAATGAGATTCGTTCTGTACAAATTTTCGATCTAACGCGTAATAACGGAGATATTAAGAATTTTCAAAATTCCTCCCCTTTACCCCCCTCCTCCTACTGGTCGAATTCAGCTATTAATGAGCTTGATTTTTAGTTTTACAAAAAACGTTTAAATATCGAGTTTTTTTTAACGATAAAACAAAAATTGCAACTGCTAGAGCGTCAACAGACGAATATATATATATATATATATATATGTGTGTGTGTGTGTGTGTGTTTGTGTGTGTGTTAATACTAAAAGGGCTTTTGAAGGAAGTATTTTCGGGAAGAACTTAAGGAATTTGTGTTAAGTTTTTTCCCAAACGTCAGAGAGATTTTCTGACAATTTAAGTATGTTTCTTCTAACACTTCGTGTGTGGAGTTGCCCACCTGAGCGGGTGCTGTGTATGGAGTTGTGTGAAACTCGCAAGGATATTTAGCAGAGAGTGAATGAGTGGGGGTCGGCCGACAGACATACCGTCCGCAGCGTGATCTATCGGCTAGCGGCATTAACTCACATGAGTTATAGTACTCATAAAAACTCGGCTCACCCTCACTCTGCCACCGATCCCAAACCCAGTCCTTCCCTCACGGATATAGCTGTTTGTTTATACGTCCTAATCTAGGCGACCAGTAGAAAAAAAAAAAAAACTTCCGTGACGCAGGCGCTGCGTAAACTAAACAGATTTCCTAGGTGAACTTTTACAATACAAAGATCTACTTATAACTATCCATTGGATACCAGGACATTCAGACATCACGGAAAATATTTTGGTTGACAAACATGCAAAATTAGCAACTCAACTTGACATGTTACACACTGATCACATCACAGGATACGATGCCATTAAACTCATTAAAAAAGAGGTCAGCCTAAAATGGGAAGCGGAATGGCATCTGACAGACACAAAACTACGAGAAATAAAAAACACTATTCGTGAATGGCTGTCCAGTAATCAGGATACTAGAAGAGAAGAAATAGTCCTTGCTCGTTTGAGGCACGGCCATTCACGGATAACACACGGACACCTCATGACTAGGACTGAACCACCATTATGTACACTCTGCAATACACAACTGACTATCAAACACTTACTTACAGACTGCAGACTAATAACTGACAAGAACTTACCCACCAACCTATCTGAACTACTACACGACGACAGCCCATACATTACAAAAGTCATGAAACACCTCAAAGACACACACATTTACAACCAGATGTAACATTAAATAATATAATAATAATAAATAGACTGCAATAATATCCACTGGAGAAAAAATAAATTACCGTATTTTTACCTACCTCTATAGATTTTTTAACCTTTTTTATTGGTATTTATAAGGTGGCTTTACCTCTACTATTTTAGAATCATAACAAGAAAATGTGTGAATCGCTTAAATTGCGACACACCTAAATAAACTAAATTAAAAAAAAAAAAAAAAAAAAAAAAAATCTACTTATGGCGGTAACACTTAACATCACCGTGAATATAAACAAATGGCAATGAGAAGTCTTTAAGTCAATTTACATTTTAATAACCTCTACAATGGAAAGAATCTGAATTGTAAACAAACAGGTCAGAGCCAAATTCTCAGAGCTGAAAGGAAGACATATTCTTGACCCGAAAGAAAACCAATTACAGAAATACATCTGAATATAGCATATTAATTTTATTGAAAATTATTTACTATATCTATTCCTGTAATATTATAATGAATCAGAATAATTTTTATTTGAATCACTCAAATTTTCGTATCTCAAGAACAGACGGGGGCGGGGGGAAATCAACGATACTTATTTGTATTTTCCTCGTATAATAAAAGTCTCTTGACAACAATATTTGCTAATTAAGCTTCGAATAAAGTGGTTTATTATATTAAAGAGTATTGCTTATGTGGCGGTTACAGGAGACCAAAATTTAAAAAAAAAAAAAACGCAAATGTCTCGGTTAATAATCAAGATAGTAAAAAAACGTACATAACAACATTTATAGAACATTAAATTCTCAATAAGATAGTTTCTATAAAAAAAATTCAATCCGACGTATAATAACAGATATATTTAAAAATTTCGAAATTTCCCTCTAAACTTCCCTTCCACATGCCCATTAACCACACTTTTCCACAGGTCTATTTACGACTTAAAAGTTCAATTTAAAGTTAAAAGTTCAATGAAAATCATATTAGATATTTAACTTTGGAATGAAGTGGTTCATAATATAACAACTAATTTTAATGTTAATTTTGCATGAGTAGGAGTGGAGGTTTACAGATGGTCGCAAAATAAAATATGGAAATATTTCTGGTAATATTCAATTTAGCGAAAACATAAATAACAGCATTTACAGAACATTACATTCATATAAATTACCACTCTTCATTAACGAACTTGATTTTTACGTTTCATAAAATGTTTAAAGTATATATAGAGTTAGATAAGGATTAACCAATAATTGGGACCACTTGAGCGTTAAAACACATAAAAAAATATATCCATGCATTTTGATGGACATTTTAACCAAAAAGTTTTCGTACAAAGCATCATGAGTATAAACCCAATTGCTGATTTTCCTTCGGGGAAGTACGCTATAAGAAAAATGATTAATTTAAACTTGAAGATCAACAAATTTAGATTTGACAATTGGGTTATTATGATCGCTCCCGTTGAAAATAATATATAATGAAGACATCCACAGCATATTTCAGAACTTAAATGATATACAATACACATAACTATCAAATAATTATTGACATTCCCAAGAGGCTATCACGGTCGTAATGATCAAAATTTACGGGCGTACAAATTCACGGCGAAAGGCAGCTAATAAAATTTTCGTGGCTACCACTTCTCTGACAGTTTCAACAATAAAATCGCATGAAGTGGAGGAGACCGGCACAAAACCCGGTTTCATCCCTCGTTCCACAGTCATTAAATGGTACATTTTATAGCGATGAGATATTCTTGTTCGGCTTTCGAATATGTTTCTTGTGCGCGTAACGTTTTAAAAACGCATAAAGGATCTGTGTTATAACAAGAATGGCTGCAGAAGAATAATTTTATTTACTCCTGTTTAAGATTAACATTCGAAATGGTATGATAATTTATTCCTCAGAGCCGAGTCTCATTGACACACTCTATAAAGTAGATCATCTCTCGTGTTTAACTGTCTATAAAATGTTTCAAATGAATACATAATTTTTTTTTACTATGTTTTCCTGTATTTAATTAGTCAAAACGTAATATAAACACTGAGTGAAATAGTAAGAAACTGTTTATTGTCTATTGCTGACACAGTTTCTGTCTTAATTGTAACTAGTTAACATTTCATTCATTCAGGAATGAAGGTTGTTTTCACGCCTTGAAATATTAAACAGCAAACAATTAATGATCTACTTAAAGCTATTAACTACATTTAATAAATCCAATTAGAGTGGATCAAATTGTAATCGTATTTAATTCGTAAGGCGATTAATCAGGCTGTGCACCGAGTTGAACCCGGAAATCCTTCGATTTCATGAAGCGGAAAAGCCCAACTAGATGGCGGTGGTTAAACGAAACATATTAGCAGATTTCCCTATTAGGGAAGGATATACATATATATATATATATATATATATATATATATATATATACACACACACACACAAAATTTTCTGTTACTACTCTAGCAGTCGCAATTTTTGTCATGTTCATAACGTAACTCGATATATGCGTTTTATATATAACTAAAGATCCAGCTCGTTAACCGATGAAATCGGGGGGGGGGGCGGGTTTAGTGAAATGGAATTTTGAAATTTGTTTTATTCTTCACGTTTATTTTATCTATACCATATCCGATATTTAACCGTTTCAATCAACACTAAAAAGTATATTTCTTATTCACTGTATTCTGACTGAATAAAGGGGTGAATTTAGAGGGGGAGCAATTCGATAATTCCAAATATATCCGTTACTATGTGTCAGATTCGTAAAATGTTACAGAACTAATCTTGTTAAACTATTTGTGATTTACAATTGTTGTTGTACACATTTTCGTAGCTCAAATATTAAGTGAGTTATGTCAAATTTATCGTTTTCAGACCTGAGTCAACACACACTTCTACTCCTCGGATATTGACTTAAAAGTCCGTCACGCAGGGGCTGCGTAAACTAAGCAGATTTCTCACGTGAAGTTTTATAATAAAGAAATTTCAGAATAGAGAGTCAAACACTTACGACTACGATTAGAACCGAAGTTAGCCGATCTCATCTCAGAAGCTGAAAACAGAAAAATGCAAATATCTCGGTTAATATTCAAGATACAGAATAAATGTATATAACATTATTTATAGTAAATTTAATTTACAATAAGATTGATTCTATATAATTTTTCGATCCGACGTATAGTAACGGAGATATTTCGAATTTTCGAAAATCCTCCCCTATAAACCCCCCCCCTCCTACTCGTTCGATTTCAGTCATTAACGAACTTGATCTTTATTTTTACATAAAACGTTTAAATATCGAGTTTGGTAACGATCACACAAAAATTGCGACCGCTAGAGCGTTAATTGACAAATATATATATATATATATATATAATATATATATATATATATATATATATATATATATTATATATATATATATATAATTTTTAACGGACCTCATTTTCGTCATCTGTTCGGTAGGATCGATGGACATTTGAAGAAATTTTCGAAACTCGCGTCATGAGTACGACCTCAATGGCAGATTTCCCCTAAGGGAAATCTGCTAAAAAATAAAATATATATTGCGGAAGAGATCAATAGTTTGCCATAGGAGCAAGTTAGAAATCTGCTTAGCTTATGCAGGTCCTGTGTGACAGAGATTTTATATTTAAACGTAAAATAAGACATTTCATGTTATAACAGCATATTAAACCTAATGCCTTATAAAGCATGACCGTTGGTTTACTGAAGGCTGAAGACTAAAAAACGCAATTATCTCAGTTAATTCTCAAGATAGACGAAAATGTTATATATCAACTGTATAGAACATTATATTTTCCATAAAATTGGTTCTATACTAATTTTCAATCCACCGTTTAGGACTGGAGATATTTCGAATTCTCGAAATCCCACTTGTCCAATGTCAACCATTAACGAACTTGATCTTTAGCTTTATTTGAAACGTTTATATCGAGTATGGTACCGTACAAACATAAATTACGACTGCTAAAGCATTTATATATCTATATATATTTTTAGTTTTGAACGGACCTCATTTTCATCATCTTCTGGCTAGGTTCGATGGACATTTCGCGTCACGAGTACATACTCCATAGCTGATTTCCCGTTAAGGGTGAAGTCTTTATCACTTATTTTACCGAGCTCATATCAATTAATTCAGGAGCTGTCATAAAGTACACGGGCGTGAAGTGGCGGATGACGCTTATCAGATGATGTCCCTGATAAGAGGAGTCAGTTGGAAGACATGAGGTGGGCGCACTCCAGTCCCCCAGCGTGGGCGCACTGAACTGTTCAATTTATAGTGACACTCTGAATGCTGATGGAATTAAAGTGATGACAACACACACCATAACTGTTGGAGGTCACTCACCATTAACCTAACCTGCACTCTTTTTCAGTAACCCATTCTCTTCAAACCAGAATGAGTACCATTCGATGAAAATTATCAGTAATGTTTGTTTGATGTGAAAGCATATTAAGAAGAGTATAATGCTCGCAGATCTGTTAACAGTGCACCGCTGTCCGAAAATATGTCCGAAGAATACTGAACTTAGAATGCTACACAGGATGGTTACCATCAATTAGAACTTTATTACAAATTAAACCAGACATCAGGAAATGGGAAATATTATTGAGAAATAACCGCCACGAAGAAGTTTTACTTAGCACTCAAACATATACATGTCCTCAAAAAATTTTTTTATCCAACCTGCTAAAATTGTAACTCAAAGTTAACAGTGGATCACATGTTAGTGCATTGCACTTTCAACCACAAGGCCAGAAGAATGAACAACCTTGGATTTTCACAACACACAATTATGAAGAATGAAGAAAATACTGTCCAAAACCTACTTATGTTCCTCAAGACTGTAAACGTTTTTAATACAATATTACCTTTTTTTTTTTGGTTTGCTAATGGCCCTCAGAATAGAAACAGGATAATTATAAATAAAAAATATAGGATAGACATGCCATATTGGCTTATTCCTTATGCATCGTTTTCATGAGCCATCACTTTGAGATTCTTAAATGAATTACTATTTTTACTTTCTTATAGGAACGTCAGATTTTAGGTAATTTTCTTGGTTGGGGAAAGAATAGCTAAAGATAGGTCTATAGAGGTGGCAGTAATAAGAATTGAAGGCCCGTACAATGGTTATTGAGTTTATTAATAACATAAACTCCACTTTTCCTAAAATATTTATTAAAAAATAAATAAGTAGTAATTCTTTGCTGTTCTAAAGTTTCGTAAGTTACAATAGCTGGGGAATAATTAATAATAATTAAAAGGTTGAAAATTATGAAGATATCAATTCTCCTTGAGGGTAGCTGTTTAGATTATATATATTTCTTAAAGCCCTTAACAATTTTTTTTTAAATATAATAATAAAAGTCAGTCACGCAGGGGCTGCGTAAGCTAAGCAGATTTCCCACGTAAAGTTATACAATAGACCGCGACCCAAAGCTCGTCCGTTACACTTAATAAAAATGCAAATATCTCGGTTAATATTCAAGATAGAGAATATAGAGAACAATATTTATCATAAATTTAATTTTCAATAAGATTGGCTCTATACACTTTTTCGATCCGACGTATACGTAGTAATGGAGATATTTCGAATCTTCGAAAATCCTCCCTCTAAACCTCCCCCCCCCCTCCCACTGGTCCGATTTCAGTCGTTAACGAACGTGATCTTCCTTTTTACATAAAACGATTAAATACCGAGTTTGGTGACGATTAAACAAAAATTGCGACCGCTAGAGTGTTAACACACACACACACACACACACACACACATATATATATATATATATATATATATGGCTTGAAGGGACCTTATTTTCGTCATCTCCTGGGTAGGATCAATAGACATTTGAAGACAAATTTCGGAAATCGCGTCATGCGTACGACCTCAATAGCTGATTTCCCTTCAGGGAAATCTGTTAACATTAAGAATTATTGGCACTAAATAATTCGATTTTCCAATCTTGGTTTAGTTTAGATAGATCAAAAATTGTAATGTTTAAACTATATTTTTTTTTTTTCATTTCATTACAGCAGCATAGCGATTTGAGACTTCACTATTCATTTTCGTACAAGTTCAAATATATTTGCTTCTTTTGCTGTTTATACATCAGAAGTTACATGTTCTACGTTGTTAAAAAGGTTTATAGCTCACTATTTTGACTGATATTAGAGACTTAATACTGAAACTTGAAGAATTTAGTCGTTTCCTACTGAATGATTGAGAACAATATTTGTAAGTTTATGGCAAAAATGATTAGGGTCACCTGACGGCCTATATCTGTTTCATAAAATCTAGGGCATACACCTTTGCCAAGAGTGATTTAGTGCTTGGCGACAATGCGTTCTAAAAGGAGGGAAAGATTTAACGGGCTGCCTACCATCCACGACCATTCAAATGCTAATTAATTATATAGGTGGGCATAATTCAAACCGCCGAAAAATTAACATATTAATCCTGCTCCCGCCGGCCTTCCCGATCCAGCTCGCCGAAATTCATAAATGGCCAACAAAGGGTCTTTAGATTCAGGCTTTGATGAACGACCTTTCCTATTAAGAAATCACGTTTTCATTTCAGTTAACACACTCGTATAAGTGGTAAAGGATGGTAAAATTAATCAACGAACATCCTAATTCACAACTCCCCAGTTGTTGTAGGCTGAAGGGCAAAGAATAAACCACTTTCCCCTCAGTAAATGAGTTTATTGGTATATTAGTAGCAATAATAATAGTGGGAATGAAGATGGCCGCCTTCAATCAGCTGATCCAAGACAATCACTGCCATCATAATCGATATCAAAAAGATAAGTTGCTCAGGTTAGAAACATGAGTTGGTTTTAATCTCACTGTGAGTTCGTTTCACACCTGGGCCATAGTAATTTATTTAGTGGGAAACTCATTAAATAAGATCAGTCACCCACCCTGTCTAGAAAAAGTCTGTCAAGCAAGCAGATTTCCCTCGTGGTGGTATAGTACACATAAAATCTTAATTGATGACGTCACCACAACAGATTTGTATGCAACTCGATTAATAAAGGTATCTTTACGGTATGAGTAGGAGTTTACTTAAGGATGAAAGCTTACAAATTCAAATATTTCCATTAATATTCATAATACAGAAAATATATATAGAGCAACATCTATAGGTTATTTAATTTGCAATAGGATTAGTTATGTACAATTTTATGACCCCATATATCGTAACGGAGATATATTAAATTTTCAAAATTCCTCTTCAAACGCCCCTTCCCCCTTCAATTTGTTCTGATTTCTGTCATTAACTGACTTCATCTTTTTTTTTTTTTAAAATAATACAATTCAATGTCAAGTAGCTTGTTTTCGACATCACCTGGGTAGGATCGAAGGACATTTGAGGAACATTTTTCGAAAATCGCGTCATGAGTGCAATCTAAATAGCTTGTAGTCCATAGATTTAGCTCTAGCATTTAACATTAGTGGCATAAAGTGGGAGGTTAACAAATAACTTTATACATATGTAATTACAACTTAATTACTTCTATTTAAACCTCACAATATTTGTACTTAACGCAATGTAAAGTGAATAAGCAATAAATTCATGCTCCGGGGAGTTTTTTATTCACCGATCTTCAGCCTAAACAAAAAGTACAGATTTAAGTTCGTCAGCAGCAAAGTGTTTTTTTTTTCAACCTTTAAGATATACATATAATTTATTATTTTTTTCCTTCTTTACGGGGCTACCCAATCGGACGACAGTCCATACCCCTGGTACTTAGTCTGCATCTTCAAACAATTAAGGAATGAAGACCCTCAACACCGTGGCGAACAAATCCAGCCAATGGTTGAAGGTTCCCCCACCACCTGTGGAGATAACGTATATAAGGACCGCGATTCGGCAGACTCGTCATTAAGAGCTGCCAGAAGCACTACAAAAATATGACCGCCAGAAGAAGCCGGATGGAATTCCGGCGAAATATCGTGGGCCACCACAGAATAGACACCGCTGGAGATACGCCGGAAATGACACCAGTACAATTAAGGACTATCGTCAGCTCAGAATGCTACAAACAAACTGGAAGGAGCAAACTGATAGCCATCTCTTTAAGCAATCAAAACGCATATATAGTCAGCCATTTACTTTCAAGTTATGTCGTTCGATAGCTCTATAAAAATTAAGCATTATTTATTTACATTTAAAAATCTTTAATACCTCTAAAACTCCATAAAAATAATTTCCAATAATTGAGAAATTCAAAAAATAAAAAAAAAATATTCTTTTATATATATATATATATATATATATATATATATATATATTCAAAAATATATAAAACCATAATAAAATTATAAATTAACGATTAATTTAAATTAATACAATTTTTTTTTTTTAAATATACCAGAACATGTTATAAATACTCAGAATAGTTTTGTAAGTAAGTAGTAATATATTTATATCATCATTTCCTAGGAAAGTTAATATCCTGAGGGTTGGTATTTTAATACGGTAGTTAGATTCGAAAAGATCCGACGGTGGCGCATTCTGTTGGTGACCAATGAAGACTCCTCCAGCCTCGTTTGACAGCTCTCCTGACAGTAGTTAATGAAAGTCTAATTCATTTAATCACTTCTTGGACCAAAGAATTATTTTTTTCATTATCAAAATTTAATTAATGGACACTTTTAATTTGTATAAATCCGTCAATATGCCAATAGACCTTCTTATTTATTTTTAAAGTTCATTTCATAAGCAGACTTTAAGTATCTAATATTAGATATTTCGTTTTAAAAATGACTTCCAAATTAATCTAGTGAAAATATATGAAAATGTAATAATAAAAAAATAAATTTTAAAATAAATGCACATTCCCCATGACAGATGGTATTAAGACCCCTTGTCTTGGCTTACTTTGCTTCTAAAATGAATAGATTGTTTCAATACAAAGTTACTACACTTCGTTATTCATAAATATTCTAATTATGCTACTATGGCTCAAAGCAATTACGAATTAAGTAATGCTGAAACAATGTTTACCTAAGAAGACAAATTAATTTCCTTAAATGTGTATTACGAAGTTAAAATTACTGATTAGAGAATAGCGATAAGTAGTTGATAAATATGTTACTTTATTTGTAATTTAGATTATTTTTAATGGTAGCATTGAATCATTTTTTTTTCTATTTTTACGTAACTTGTGCTAAGCATATAAATATTTATTTTGTAAGAAATTTGAATTAAATATATGTACTTTTAGCTAGGAAAATATATAGCGCATTTTTATTGTATCTAATATTAAAATAATTTTGTGCATAAAAAAAAATATATATGCACAAGCATAAGTGGAGCTCAATCCATCATTAAATTGTAATATCTAATGTTTTATATGTAAGAAAATAAATCGCTGAGTACTTGTTTTGTGTTCTTTACCTGTAATGTCCTCAATAAACTTAATTTCGACTTACACTTTTATTTCTAAAAAATACGTAAGTACAACCGTCATAATATGCATATCTCGTATCACGATTTCTGATCTAACAAATAGGAGAATATTATTGATATGAAATACATTCATTTCCAAATAAAGTATTGAATTGATAAGCTAAATACATATAATTAATATTACGTCTATGAGTATTGTTTGGGAGCTAGCAGAAGTATTAGCAGATTTCCCTTTAGGGAAATCACCTATTGAGGTCGTACTCATGACGCGAGTTTCGAAAAATTTCTTCAAATGTCCATCGATCCAGGAGATGACGAAAATGAGGTCCGTTCAAAATTATATATATATATATATATATATATATGTCTGTTAACGCTCTAGCGGTCGCAATTTTTGTTTGATCGTTACGAAACTCGATATTTAACCATTTTATGTAAAAAGACAGATCAAGTTCGTTAATGGCTGAAATCGGACCAGAGGAAGGGGAGGTTTAGAGAAGGGGTTTTCGAAAATTCAAAATATCTCCGTTATTATGCATCGGATCGAAAAATTGTATAGAACCAATTTTATTGCAAATTACATTTACTATAAATACTGTTATACACATTTATTCTCTATCTTGAATATTAACCGAGATATTTGCATTTTTATGAAGTCTGTGGTCGGGTATAGTTCGGGTTACGTCGGCCATCTTCGTCATTTCTCGGCTCAGGTGGAAGCTTCTTCTAACCTGTCATTTCTAACCTTACCTTACCTTCGTTACTTTGTGAGATTTATGCAGATACGTTCTGTTCATTCGCCCCCCCCCCTCCCTTCTTTAGTTCTTGGACTACTAAAATTTGAGTTATTAAAATACAAATTATTCTTACAATTCAGAAGCCGTTTCAGTTGGGAATTTATTTTATTTAACTGAAAGATTTCTCATTATCTAATCACGGTGGTTCTATGTTACCAGTATGCAGATTTCTCTATTGTAAAACTTCACAGGGGGAATCTGCTTAGTTTACGCAGCCCCTGCGTGACGGACTTTTTTTTTCTGAATATCTTATTACCAGTAGGGGGCTCAAGTTAGCCATGGGAGCTAAAGCGTTGACCTTAATCATACATGGTAAACATAGAGTGGCGTGTTCATTTTCCCGCCTGGGCAGAGGAATTTATTTAGTTACGGAGTTCACTAAATAAAATCCTTAGTTCTACCCTGGCTAGAAAAACCTGTAGATAACCCGTCAAGATCAGCTTTAGTTGAAAAACGTGGACGTCAATAAATAATTTAATTAATTTATTACCAGTAACAAAAACGTAGAGTTAAGTCTCTTGCCCTATAAAGGGCTCATACACACCCACATATATATTTAAATATAATTATATATGTATAAGCTTGGATGTTACACTTCTAGCAATCGAATTTTTTTTTTTATCATTACTCGATATTTAAGCGCTAATCATCTCGTGTCCAATGTAGATTCGAGATCGTGGTTATATATGTTTTTTTTGTTTTTTTTTTTTTTTTTTTATTTTTTTTTGTATTAGTGGATAAATAAAAAGTCCGCCATGGAGGGGCTGCGTTAATTAAGCAGATTTCCCGCGTGCGTCACGTTTTTGTCTTTATCTAAAAATGTTAAAGTTCTATGAGAACAATATTTGGTATTTAAGCTTCAAATAAAGTGCTTCATAATACGACAGCTTATTGTTAACATGACATGAGTAGGAGTGGGGGTTTACTGAAGGGCAAAATATAAAAAAAATGGACGTTTTTCGGTTAATAATAAAGATAATGAAAAAAGTACATAACAACATTTGTAGAACATTACATTTTCAACATTATTGGTTCTATACAATTTTTCGATCCGACTTATAATAACGGACATGTCGCGAATTTTCGGAATTCCTCCTTCTAATCCCCCTCCTCCACTGCTCCGATTTCAGCCGTTAACGAACTTGATCTTCATTTTTACATAAAGCGTTTAAATATGGAGTTCGGTAACGATGAGACAAAAATTGCGACTGCTAGAGCAGTAACAGAAAAATACGTATTCGTAAAGTTTCGAACGGACTTCATTTCATCATCTCCTGGGTAGGATTAATTGACATTTTTCGAGTTTTTCGAAAATCGCGTCATGAGTACGAACGACCTCAATATCTGATTTCCTTAAGGGAAAATGTTATTTACCATTATGAAAGATATATATCGCAAGCACTGTACGTGGAATATAAGTTTTGCCTCTTTCCAGTTTAACTCTATAGTTTTTCTTTTCTTTTTTTTTTTTTTCGTCATGTTTTAAATACACTAACTATTTATATTTAATTTTGTCCCTTCTATTTATTTTGAGCATTTGTAAAATTTTGTTTTGTAGTCATTTTAATATTTATTTAATTGTGCAAAATTGTATTCTAACATGTTAAAATATGAATCGCCATTGTAGCGGCATCTCAAATAAATAATATAATATAATCTGCTAAAAATCTATTTTGAAATGATCATAACATTCGTCGGAGTATTATTATAAGCCCACCACCTGCGTAAAGGACTTTTTCCTTAAAGGTAACCTGCTAAATCTATTGGTTGAAGGGGGGAGAGTTAAGAAAGACAATGGTTTCATTACTGGGTAGCAGGAGGAGAGGAGAAATGTGGGTGAAAAAAAATATATATTTCTGGCCGTTGGATAGCGGGGCAAAGGGTTAGAGGCATATATCAAAGTGCCAGAGCTGGCAGAGAGCCGAGCGCGGGCCACGTGAGCCTACTCTACCGGCACCTGACGGCTGAAGGAAGAACCAATTCCCGCCCGGAGCTACAGTCCCGCCATCTAGCGGCGAAGGAGTGGAACTATAGCTCTAGTTAGGAGGGAGCCACCGTCAGCTCTTATCGATTCCCACTTCTCACCCCCTTTATCAGCTCTTCCTCCTCCACACGGCTGTCCTTAATTGTTGCACTAAGCCACGCCCACCAACCCCCACCCCCTCCGTCAAAACCCTCCCCTTTAGACTACAATCCAGCATTGTTATATCTGTGGAAATTCTTTACTTGAGGAAAATTCCTCCTCGAATTATATTCCCTCTGCTGGAACATGCACCATCCCCCTCCGTCTGCAATAAAACGGCAAACGCTTTCGCTTAGACCAATATATGAATATTAACCATTTTTTCAATTTAATTTCTTAATAACCAGAAAAATATCATAAAACATTGTTAAGTATTCAATCATGAGAAATATGATTTTCCTACGACCCAATCGACAAAAAAAAATATTTGTTTAAACATACATAACAAGAGAAAGATATAAAAAGACTCATATCTTAACTTTTAAAAATCCTTTTACTACTTGCAGAGAGAGCACATACAGGAATGATTCTATACATTTTACATCTATCGAATGACCACGGGTTTTATATATATATATATAATACAGTTCAAAAAGTATTAAAGTAAATTATTTAATTCTTCAATTTGAGGTTTTTAAACGTTTCGAAGAAACGAAGGATATAGCTATACATAAACATGTTCTTGAAGAAGGATTTATGTTAAATTAACGAAGCAAATCAATTATTATTTATTAACTTCCACTTTTTATTACTATGACTAAATGGGACGGGTTATCTACAGGTTACCACCCATTTCTAACCAGGATGGGACTAAGGATTTTATTTAATGAGTTCATCACTGAAGGAATTCATATTTCCCAGGGTGTAGTCGAAATCACTATAGGTTTGCCAGAAGATTAAGGCCAACGTTTTAACTCACATGGCTAACATAGGCCACTATATTAAAATATAGTCAGAGCTAAAATAAAGGATTCCAAAGTTGTGTAAAATAAATAAAACCTTTTACTAGTCTCAAGCAAATTTTACACAGAAAGAATAACTCAAAGGATCAATAATAATTTACTAAATTAAGCCTAAAAATGATTATAAGCTTGTTATTTCTCTGACAATTCTTTATTTATTGATTTAAGTGATAGAAATAAATTATTAAATATATTTGTAATGTCAGAGAGGACTGAAATTAGGGAGTGTTACCCCCAAAAGAGTTCTTTCATTAAGATAAATATTTTTAAAAGAGTGGACCTTTTCTGTCATTCCTTTGATGATGGGCCTCCACCAGCCAACCAAAACCCCCAGCCATAATACATTAAACTCGTTAGTAATATATTATCACTTATTGACGTCCACTTTAAGCTACTATACCTAATTGGGAAGTTTTACCACCCTGTATTTTATTTAGTGAGTTAGTCACAAAATAAATTCTTACTACCCACGTGGGAATGGAACCCACTCTAGGTTCATTAAGACCAACACTTTGACTCAAATGACTAACCATTAACCTGATTGTAAACTAGTTATTTTTTTTTTAATTACTCAATACTTTTTTTCTAAGGAGTACGTCTATCCTAAGATAATACTGGTAAGTGGCACAAATATTTTTCTACTAATACTACAGCAAAGAAGAAAATACTGAAAAGTTCAAGAAAACAATAGTAAGAAAAGCCAATATGAAACATATCATAAAATTGTATAATCAATTGTTATATTTTTTTATGTTTGGGTCGTTCTATAAATTATTGCAGAAATGTCCAATTTTATCCTCTTATAGACTCACTAAGTAAATTCCTGGTTAGAAAAGGTCCATAACCTATCCCAATAACATTTAGCATCTTAAAGTGAACTATATTTTTTTAAAAAAAAAAAGTATACTCACTTTAGGTGGTGTGTTCGATATTCGCCTGGACAACAGGAATTTATGTAGTGACGAATCATTAAAACAAATCCTTAGTAATAATATAAAGGATGGTAACTTTTAAACAACCCATCAAAATTTATATAAGAAAGTTACATCATTATTTTGGATACTCTGAAACCATTTGCACTAATCTATTCAATGTATTTCACTATTAAAGGTCTTATTAATGGGTTTCTTTGAGCAATTCTGACGTGTCTTTATGATGTTTTTACGAGTTGGGGTCATTACGGTCAGTTGGTCAAAAACAATATATCAACCATTTAAAAACATATTTTTCAGAGTGTTTATTTTAATATTTTATTTATTTACGTCCGCTTTATGCTACTATGGCTAATTGGGACGGGTTATCTACAGGTTACCATCCTTTTCAAGCCAGGGTGGAACTAAGGAATTTATTTAATGAGTCCGCCCCAAATAAAGTTCTGTTGCCCAGGGCGGAAATCGAACCCGCACCTCTAGGTCTACCACGCGAACGTTTATTTGACGGACTTTTTTACTATCTGCTTGGTAGAGATTCATTTTATGCAATGTGAGTCATTTTGAAATTACACAAGTGTGAAAAAAGTAAAAAAGAAAATATGGTTTCTCATTCGATGCAAAGCAACGTCAAACATGATTGACTCAAAGCATGTCGAAGCATGTTAAAACCTTCATTAGAAATTCCATTCTTTTTTTTTCTTCCCCACCTCAAATGCTTTGTTAATACGATTAATTGCAATAATGTCGGTGCAATTGAATATGTATTATGTATATGTTGGTAGGAGTGGGGCCTTTGAGGAAATGGCTTATATTATCATATCAGGCTGGACAATCAGAGGAGCTACTAACGACCTTATCAACTACTTAATGGATACCAGTCAGACAGTCGTGTACATTTTACACCTTATCAGCTGACTGTCAATACATTTGATAAACGTTTCCCAATTATAACGCTTTCAAAGTCTGTTTCTTTCTTTTTTATTATTTATTTTTAATTGATTCACGACTCAAAGTAGTTTATAGAGTTTTTATTAGAATCTTATCTCTCGTTATAAATCTCGCAGTGAGTCTGACATTGAATGATTAAGTATAATAACTTCATTTCACATTCCTTAGAACTAAATTAACATTAGCTTATAAATAACTGGATCACAGAAAGTTACAGTTTGGAAGTATTAATTAAATTTGTGTGATTTTTGTTTTTCAATAATAAAAGAGCCGGAGCAATGATCTACTGAAAAAATAATTGAATCAGATCATAAAACAGTTAGCAATAAATCAGCCAAATTGTATGCATACATATATTAATGTACCTAATGAAATAAAATGTATTAATTTCCATTAAATGATAAAATAACATAATATACTAGGAAAAATATATTTGTTTTCTATCATAAATTTATTTCAATTACTTCAATTTATATCTTTACATATAATTAAATGACATTTAAACTTATATAATACACTCGTTATAAAATCAGCATAAATTACATGAATATACTTTATCTATAATTATAATATACATAATAAATAAATTCCGATCACAATCTTAATACCATTCTAAATATATAACATACATTTTTTATTTAATGGGCATGCTTTGTTATTAGTCTTAAATTAATTAAAGGATGAACTGCTTCATAAATGGTGAGAAACCTATGAATTAAGACTTCCCTAGAAAGTTTTCTTCACAAACGACATGAAGAAATTAATTATACTAATCAAGTCGATTTTATCATAAATAGTTTACAGTTAAAAATTAAAGGAAGAAACAAAAAAATTAAAATGATCAAATAAAAAAAAATGTATAAATGCGTTTGTCTATGTACAGTGTATGAAATGGGAGGATTACGAAACCAGAGTTTCTGAAAATGCTATTAATGCAGTTTTGGGTTCTTTTTTTAATTAAATCAAATTACTTTCAACCATGTTCCTACAACTCCACAACGAACAATGACTTTGTATATTAGTTATTACAATTATTTTTATTTATGTAACTGGTTTTTGTCATTATTTATGTGGATATGAGGTTCGGTTTATCCAAAAAAAAAAAAACCTCCTTGATGATGTGTTTTTAACAAATGTTTACTCATTATTTTGTTCTCTAACAATTATATTTAAATTCCCTATATGTTAACTAATCTCATTTATTATGTTAATATGTTCATAAAAACTAATTTTTTCTTTTTCTTTTACAGGTAAGAGATATTCTGAGACAATTTCCTGATGCTAACCTGAGAGTGGTGGTATGTTTACATAAATATATTTATTAAAGTACAATTATTTTCTAAATCTGTTCATAAAACACACACGCCTTCGAGGTTTTTTTTTTCGCATTACAATGTTTTATTTATTTATTTATTTATACAGGAGCACCGCATCTTGGCGAATTGGCTCAAAGTTTCACAATGTAAAATGAAAACAAAATTATAGAAAAATAAAAAAACTGAAACAACAAATAAAAAATTAAATACAACAAATAATCATTAAATACTAGTAATGAAGACAATTAATAAACATAAGACATAAATAAACATTAGATAAACAAACATAAATAAATATTAGACTAGTAATAAGGACAATAATTTCAAATGGTTTTAATAAAAACATTATGTTATTCCTATATACTAGTACATTTATATTATTATTTTTTTTTATTTTAGTTTTTTAGTTTTGTTCCCCACAGCGATGGTGGTTTGCATTATTAGGATGATATATTTACTCCTTCGTGTGCTTACCTTTTTTTGTACTGTTATATTATGGAAAATATTTCTTTAATATCTGATTCTTTCTCATATCCGTGCTTTGTCCAAGGAATATAATAAAAGTTAACCCTTTTAAATCTTTTTAGGTATGCTGTAGACCTATTCTATTTTGCATTATATGTTTTTGTAAATGTAGATGTGTTTTAGATATGTTAGTATTTGTGGAATACATTGGCTGCTGTCAGTTAATAGTTGTGTCATATCGTGGGGTATGTGAAGGTTAGTTACGTTGTCTTCTTTGAATGCAATTTTAGGCGTTAAATTTCAACAGTATTCTGTAATCAATATGATTTTTTATCAATTAGTCAATATGTGTAACAATATGCGAGTTTTTTGGCATAAGATGATCGGACATTATTTTGTAATTAAATATCATAAGTATTAAAATAGGCACTCATTTCATTCGTGTATTCGAATAAAAATAAAATAGCGAACGTCGAGAAAGGGGTTTGGACATAGAAATACTGCAGTGTGAATTGAGACTACGGATATTTGGATTTTTAAATATTTGATAGTCAAAAATATGTAGCAGAAACAAACTTAACGAAAAATCGGACCAAATAAGAAACATTTTGTATAAGTATAATGATGACATTGAAGGAGCTGACGGTAGAAGTGACGTGAACTAAAATCTGTCATTCGATGACTGAGCTACAAATCTACAGTAGAGAGGCCATTGACAGGCTAATTATTACAGTTACAGTGATAAATGTTATCAGTAATAGATTGCATCCCCTTATATCCTAGATACATCTGTCAGTTCTACCTTCCCCCAATCTCGTACAGTAGCTATCTGCCAATACTACCATAACTTCAGTAGCTAACTAACAGATTCATAATAAAATCGGTCAGCAATTGGTTTTCTCTAAGTTCAGCATTTTTAAGTTATTTTGTATCTTGTATTTGAGGTGAATTATCTTTTGTGTTGTTTAGAAGAAGAAAAAAACAGTTTCGCTAAGTAGTATACTTTTGTGGGGGTAATTTAATTAATGTGTATGTTTTTATTCATTAGAATATAACATCAGTAGTAGTTTGTTAAACTTATTTTAAATGTACACACATCGTCCGATATTAGGTCTTGTCCGAAACCATATTGCTTTTATGGAAAATTAAATTTCAGGAAGTAAGATATGAATTACTTCTTGACTACGCTTTTATATCTTACTGCTATGGATGTTTTCACAATGTTTTTGGCTTCAAAGTGAGGTTGAGTGTTCTACGTTATTTATTTATTAAGGGTCACATTGTGGTACTAAGGCTATTAGGGACGAGTTATCTACAGGTTACCGCCCTTTTCGGGGTTAAGATAGCGAGTTTGGAAAGGATCAAACAAAAATTACGACCAACAAATAAATTTGTATCAATAAAATTTTGAACGGACCTCATTTTTGTAGTCTCCTAGGTACACTTTAGGAAATTTTTTAAAAATCGTGACAGGAGTACGACCTCAACAGCTGATTTCCCTCAAGGGAAATCTGCTAAAAAATTAGCAATTAGTTAATTAATGAGTCTATTTGCTATTGTTGCTTGAGATGAGACCACCCAAGAATCATGTGTCTCATTACGATGGAGGAGCACGCTCTCCCGAAGCATGTGGCATGTCGTTGGATGTGGTGAAGAATGGCTCTGACGTGCTTTATAGGGATGGCTTTTTTGCCTCTTGTCTTGTGATTTCTGTGTGGACGGACTATAGATAGTTGTGGGAAAACGGAGGAAGATAGAGGAGATTTAGGCTCAGAATATATCAGAAATAGAAATTACATGTCCGTCGTGAAATTAGACTGCGAAATTTATCGTATATCTGGTTGATAAATACCAGAAGACATACGTTAATGTCCACTTAACTCGACTAAAGGTAGTAGAGATGAGTTGTGAACTGGTATTAGCAGATTTCCCTTGAAAAAAATATCTCTACTGAGGTTGGTTTTCGAAAAATCTCTTCAAATTTCCGTTGTGTTAGCAGATAAAAAAATGAGGTGTTCAGAATTACACATATCTAGTAAAAAATAACCTAAACTCCCTTGTGGGAAATGCAAATTTATTCAAAAACAGGTTTCCAGGAAAAAACATTGTATTTACTCTTATTTCGCCGAAGCCAAAGCGGGGTTTTTTTTTTTTTTTTGAGGCTCGTTTACTACCATTCGTGTATATTTTAAACATTTTTAGCACCTGTGTAAAAGTGTGTAAATTGGGCTTGTGGGGGGAGGTTTGAGGGAAATTTCGAAAATAGGAAAGATCTTCGTTATTATACGTCGGCTTGAAAAATTGTATAGAACTAATCTTATTGCAAATATAATGCCCTTTTTTTTTGTTATTCCCACCTCTTCCCCCGCTGTCCCTTTGGGTTTCCCCATACCAGCAGTCTCCATTTATTAAGAGATATAAAATTTTGAATAGCTAAATAGGGCCAGGTAACTTAGCCTAGCTCACCGAGCACAGCTAAACATAAAAGTGCAATATTTGGGAGATTTAGTTCAAGTCCGAAAAGTCCTAGGGGAACCCGCAGCTGCGACTCCTTTGCCTTCAGAGAAGTGGCAGCAAGAGCCTAATTAACTAGCCTACATACCTAAAGCCTAAATACTAACCTAAACAATACATACATACATATAATTCACAAATAAATACATTTTTACTTCGTTTTCAACACATCATGGGCAAAGGTCCTGAATGCTGAAAATCTGTCTGCGTAGTTTACCAACATATGGTAACTCTCAGGAGGCCAGTTCACATATGAGAAAGTACTCATTAGCCGAATACTCTTGCCGTTCAAACGCGGACATTGGAGGATCACATGGTCAGCCGTATCCGACTCGCCACAGGAGCACAATGGGGATTCCTTTCTTTTGAAGAAGTGAAGAAGCTTGTTGTTGAAGCAACGTAATGCACTATAAATGCTGTTATGTTCGTTCTTTCCCTTTCTTGATTATTAACCGAGATATTTGCATTTTTTAATTTTCGGCCTTCAGTTAATTTCCACTCACACAATAAACTAAATGTTAGGAAGCACATTATTCGAAGATTAAATACAAAATATTGTTCTCATTGTACTTTTACGTTTTGAAATAAATGCAAATACGGGGGAAATCTGTAGTCAACGCAGCCCCTGAGTGACGAACGTTTTGTGAAATCTTGTTAAGAAACAGCTAAAATAGCTATTTATACTGCTGCAAAGAAATCGCTTCAAAAGTTTGTCTTAATTCTCCTAGAAAACGTTGTGTATGGTTCGTCAGACAGTAAATAAATCTCCATTCCCACCCTGACTTTGAAAGGGTGGTAACCAGTATCCCGTTCCAATTAGCCTTCCTATCTTAAATTTCTAATAATACTAATTAAAATAATTATTGCTAATTATTAACGTCCACTTTTTGCTGCTATGGATAATTGAGCCGGGTTAATTACAGGTTACCACTCTTTTCTAGCCAGGGTCGACTAACCCGTGCCCTAGTGCATGCAAAAATATTTATAGAAATTGCAAGCATGAATGTGTCTTCTCATTAAAACGCGCTAAGGCTTCTGAATGTTATATTTACTTTAAAGTCTTAGTAAATTAAACAGTTTTGCTATTTACTCAGTGGTATTTTCCTTGGGAGTAGACGCGGTGGTTGGCGTGTTTTGACAGCTACAGCTGATTTGTGGGGCGATATATCGGCAAGTTAGGCCGACCGCTGTCAGCTGACGGTAAGTGGCCATGTTTATCTCCCAAGGCGGGAAAATCCTTGGCTATTCCTGGCTATCAAAGGGACACACCGCTTTTAGAGACACATCGCCTCTACAGCTGGCCGGGCTACTTTGGTTTTGTGACTCCTGGTTTTGGTCCAAAATTAGTTGTCTTCGTATTGTTTGCCCCCGTGTTAATGGATAAGGAATTTTGGCACCATTTGCGGTGACTACGTTGCTCTTAAAGAGCTTTGAAACTCTTCCAAAAGTTATGGGTTTTTTTAAAGATAGTACACGCATTAGTCCTGGTTAGGAAATAAAATCATGGCTTAGTAGATCTAAGCAAAGGTTAACAAATCGATAAAATAACTTTAACCTCACTATAGACTACTAATATACTCATTAAATTACTTACGTTAGTCATACCCGAACTAATCATTAGCCGTGGGCCATATTAATCACGATTAATCATTTCTCATTACTCAGAGGTGAAATTAGTTTTGACAAAAAAGCACAATTCGACCAAATTCGGAATGCAAATTCGTGTATGCTACGGAGCGATAAATCTCGAAGGAGAAGCAATAGTAAAAATTCGTAAGATAAATTTTGTTTTATTTTAGTGGCTAGCTCCTTATTTGTCAAAATTGTTTGAGGAGGTTTAGAGGTAAAATACAAAATAGAAAATTTTTTCTTACCCATTATCTTTCTTATAGATGGTTTGCAATTTGAGCGATTATCATTGTTTCTTGATGTTATAAAAATTAAATAGTTGAGGCAACAATATTATAAAATATATGTTCAAAATATCTACAGTCGAAGGTTAAAGAAAAAAAAAAGTTATGATTTCTTCCAGTGGATATTAATAGGAGTATTATTATTATTATTTAACGTCCACATTTTGCAACTCAGGCTAATTTGGACGTGTTATCTACAGGTTACCACCCTTTTATAACCAGGGCGGGACTAAGGATTTTATTTAGTGAGCTCGTCACTAAATAAATTCCTTTTTTGTCCAGGCGGAAAGCGAATCGCCACCCTAGGTTTGCCATATGAAATTGAAGCCAACGCTTTAAACTCATATGACTAACCTGAGTTTCATAGGAGTAGGGATCCAGTTCTTTGAATCTACAGTTCAATGTTTTAGTGTTAAATTCGGTTGTAAAGGTAGTTATGATTGTCGTGAGTTGTTGTCTTGCAGTAGTTTTGAAAGGTCGGTAGATAAGTTCTTGTCAGTTATCAGTCTGCAGTCTGTAAGTAAGTGTTTGATAGTTATTTATTATTTATTTATTTATTTATTTGAGCTTCGCAGCTTTGGCGATGTTGCTCTAAAATAAAACTTAAAAAACAAAACAAAACTCAAATAAAACAATACAAAAAAATAACAAAATTAAACAAAACATAAATACGTAGAACATAGAACACAAAAGGAACACAAAACACAAAAGGAACATAGAACTCAAAAGGAACACAAAACATAAAATGAACATAAGACACAAAACATAAAAGTAACATAGAACACAAAACATAAAAGGAACATAGAACACAAAAGGAACACAAAACATAAAAGGAACATAGAACACAAAACATAAAGGGAACATAAAACACAAAAGGAACATAAAACATGGAGAATCAAAAAACATAAAAGATTGGAAATCAAAAAATAAAAATGGAACACAACAAAGAACAAAATAAATGAACGAGGGAACAAATAAAGACAAAATTCAAAACTAGGTACAAAACTGAAAATCGAAACTAATGATATTGGGCAATAGGGAAATCATTAATAAAATATTTAAATATTCAATAAATAAATAAGTAAATCGATAGTTAAAATTAAATTGGTATATAAAATGAATAAAAGAAGTTTAAAATTATTAAGGTAGTTAATTGTGCCATTACACGGTGTACGTAATGGTGGTCCAGTCCTAGGAATGAGGTGTTAGTGTGTTATCCGTGAATGTCGAGCAAGAATCTATTAGAAATAAAGGATAAGAGTACCTATCAATTATTCCCAAGAGCTTTTTTAATCTTGCTTGCAGAGGGAACAGACATTTTTAAGTATTTATTTTTGACTTGAGAGGGCATATAGTATATTATTCTTCTAAAATGTTAAAAAATTGTCTATTGGTCAAATAATTTTAAAACAGTAAGCGTTACATAACATTTAACTGATTTCCTGCAATTATTAAATTCCACCCTCTACACAGGTTTGCTACATCGGAGACATAAACAATATTTGGGTGCGAAAAGGGCCCCATTAGGCTGAAATGATCGTTTCAAAATGTTATTGGACGAAATGTCATTTCCCGTTGAAATGGAATGAGACAGCCATTAAACCTAAGTATTTAAGTATAGAAGGTATGTCAACCAGGATCCTGAGTAGGGGCGTTTTAATTGGCTCGTTAGATAAGGTGAAGAACGGCTTTGCATATTTGGGCATGCGCGGTGGACCGGACACTGACAGTGCGCGAGTTGGCCTGCGCAGATAAAACAGACGGAAGTGCAAGGGGCTCGCTAAATGGAAAGACGGCCTTATCGAATAGCACCGTTAATCCTTATATCTAGTCATAACAGTCAGTATGCGTCGCTCGCGTTGGACGTGTCATAGACGGAGCATACATCACTGTGGGTCGAATTATGGATTTGAAGAGTCGTTCTAAGTCTGGAATCCTCGTAGAATCACAATATAAAGTCATTATCAAGAAACTTTTGAACTCATCATGAGAGTCTGCCCCGCTGCAAGGGTACGGCCTATTCAAAAGGGTGAATTCAACAGTTGGGTTGTATTATGATCTCGAACAATTGTTTATACTGGCTATATCACAATATGATATCATTATCAAAGGAGTTTCTTTCTCAAACCCATCAATACCTCAGGGTCTGCTCCGCTACAGGGGTACGACGTGACAATAATTGAATATTCAACAATAGGGGTTGTATTATGATTTTTATCAGTTTAATTTTTAATCGGGTACCTAGGTAATATCACGATATGAAGTCATTACCAAAAGATATTCTTCTTGAAATCAATCAATGTCTCTTCTTTAAGCAAATTTCCCTTAAGGGAAATCAGCTATTGAGGTCATACTCATGACACGATTTTTGAAAAATTTCCTCAAATGTCCATTGATCCAAGACAGGAAATGAGGTCCGTTCAAAATTATATATATATATATATATATATATATATATATATATCTAATATATATATATGTCTGTTAACGCTCTAACGGTCGCAATTTTTGTTTGATCCTTACCAAACTCGGAGTTTAATCGTTTTATGTAAAAAGTAAGATCGTGTTCGTTAATGGCTGAAATCGGACCAGTGGAAGGGGGGGGGTTAGAGGGGGGATTTTTGAAAATTCACAATATCTCCGTTATTATACGTTGTATCGAAAAATTGTATAATATCAATCTTATTGCAAATTAAATTTACTATAAATATTGTTCTATACATTTATTCTGTATCTTGAATATTAAAAGAGATATTTGCATTTGTATTCTGTGTGTCGTCAGCAGGAGTCGTCTATGTTCGGGAATTTCCACCGAGAGCTCTGGCGGCCGTTTCCATAACTATTCATCCCTCTTGAATAGGTTTAGAGATACCTTACTTCTGCAGGTGTTATTGGGCAGATTTATCTACTGGAAAACGTCTCGTGGGAAATCTGCTTAGTTTACGCAGCCCCTGCGTGACGGACTTTTGGATTTTGACTTGAGAAATTTAAAATAATTTTAGATAACATAAATATACTAGTATATAGGTATAAAATACTATTATTTTTTATTTTTTTAATAGAAACATTTTACTTTGCTGTCTTAAATAGTAGTCTAATGTTTATATGTTGTATTTTACTTGCAATAAATGTTTATTTATCGCGTTTAATTTTTGGTACAGTTTTTTTGTAATTGTTCTATAATTTTGTTTTTATTTTACATTTTTAAATTTTGAGCCAAATCGCCTAGTTGCGGATGCTCCTGTATAAATAAATAAATAATAAATCATCATGACAGCCTGTTCCGCGGTAAAAATATGAGTTTTCAAAGGTGACATATCCAACGCTATTTGTGTGTATAACGATTTGTATTTTATCGTTACCAAACTTAATATTTATACGTTTCATGTAGAAAAAATAAAGATGAAGCTTGTTAACAGCTGAAATCCGACCAGTGGGACTTTATTTGAATCCTAAACACCAAATATTGTTCACATTGAACATTTACTTCTTGAGATAAATGTCATTACACGAGAAATCTGCTAAGTTTTCGCAGCCCCTGCTTGATGACTTTTTTTAAAATTTGATATCACTTTTATTTTTAAAATTTGATAGAACTTTTTTAAAATTTGATAGCATAAGCAATGTAGGTTCTTGTCTGGAAGTCTATGATTCTCAGGGTTGTGTGCTCCACCTCTAAAAATTTAGTTTTAAAAGATGGTGATCTAACGGTATAGGTTGCATTTTGAATATCACGGGTAACTAGATTGGTTGTTATCTGTTTTACTTCACTGGAAGTATAAAAAGTCTTAGGATACTATATTCAATAGACTAAACAATCACATGCGTTGCGTTTGTTAAATAAAACATTGTTAGTACTACAATTCTACTACAAGAAATCTTCATATGTTCCTGTGTGCTTTATAAATTGGTAAACTCCCAAAGATTACACCCCATCAAAACCAATTACTATATGTTTAATTCTCTTTCAATTTACCGCATCTGGACAAGTTCAAACAGATTGTTTTAGCTTTGAAACACTTATAGTTCTTGAAATCCTTTGGGCATGAAATGCTCAAATTTTCCGACTATAATTGCTGACAAGATAAACAGTTGCTAAGACAGTTAATGGCTGAATCCTAAGTAAATTGGCCCGCCTTGCATAATTGGTAACTACATGAATCGTACAAGATGAAGCTGGGATTTGGGACAATGGTCCTTAGGCTTTATTACTCCAATATTAATATCTGAGGTCGTAATTTAATTGGCAAGTTCGTTATGGACTGATCCTAGGATTTGGAAGTCCAATTACAAGGATAATATCCCATTCCAAGTTTACAATCTTAGACTGTTCTATGTATTACACTATTAAACTTAAGAGTTAGTGCATCAATAATTTATCAATTATTTTTACCACAAGCTAGGTAACTATCTCCTGATTTCGGGCTACACTGAAAGAAAGAGTGTTCTAATTTCTCAAAATGTTTTTTTTTCGTTGCCTTCTGGCAGAGGCTGTCAAAAAATAAAGGCTTCAGAAAGAGTAGAAAAACGTTGACCGAATACTGAAATTGTTCAATGTCCATGCCTGTTGACTAATGACTGAAAACTGCCAACATCTCGGTTAATATTGAATATAAAGAAAACATGTATATTACATTAATTTGCAATAAGATTATTCTATGCAATTTTTCAATCCGACGAAATATGGTGGATATATTTCGAATTTTCATTAACGAACTTGACTTCTCGTCAACTTCTAAGGACAATTTGAGGGGATTGTTCGAGATTTGCGTCATGAGTACAACCTCAATAGCTGAGTTTCCTTAAGTCTGCTAATGCAGGAAGGGACTCGTTGGCCATTTGAGTTAAAGCGTTGGCCTTAATTTCAAATGGTAAACCTAGGAATTCGATTCCCGCAAGGACAATAGGAATTCATTTAGTCACGAACTCATTAAATAAAATTGTTAGTCCCACCCTGATTAGAAAAGGGTGGTAACCTGTAGATAACCCCTTTTAATTAGCCATAGTAGCAAACGTGTATGTTAATAGATAATAATAATGCACGAAGGCTAGATCCTTCTTATCCTGGAAGAGTTTGATATCCTGCTACAGTATACTCCATTGCCGAATTTTTCATACCCCATTTTTGCGGAGTCATCTACTAAATAGTCGGCCCAAGTTCGTGGCCAATGGAAGGGATAGTTTGGGCAGTTTAAATTAAGCCAAGCAGCGGGTAGATTAGAGCTCTAAGTGCAATATATCCCAAGAATCCCCCAAGAACATTAAAGGGGTAAAGCTTGACTGATGTAGAGGGTTGCTAGAACTAACCCCAGAGAAGGTTATTCCAAGGGTTCTGGGATTCCGCTCAACGATCCTAATTGCTTTTAGCCCTCGTAAAAATTCCAAGCACTCTCTTTCCGCGCCTTGATTTTCCAACTCGTTCCAGCTCTCCAGCATTTTCGCTGGAATTCGCCCCCACGACCGCCTTCAAAACCGCCCGACGACTGGAAAACTTGCCCCTTTAATGTCAGACGTCATGGAGAACGATCCAACGAACGGGGTTAAGAACATCTAAGGAACCCTATTTGCTGCAACTGCCATTTCAACAAATTCCCTATGGATTTTTAATTTGTTGGCCAGATACCATTTGCTCATTTCATCAGATTAAGGAAAATGAGCTAGTGAGGTTGAAATCATGAAAATCTTGCTTAATTGTAGGTACATGAAAGAATTGGCTGCACTTCCACTGTAACAATTTATTAAAATGACAGAGCGGTTTCGATGGAGTGAATCATCATCAGTGCCCGAAGGTCCTCGATGTTGAACTGACAGCCCTTAGAACAAGACTCAAATATCTCTCGATCAAAGACTTTTAGAACTAGACTTCCTTAAATATCCATCGATCACTACCTAGTAGGTGACGAAAATGATATCCTTTCAAAATTGTACATATATGTACTTGTCTGTTGCCGATCAAGTGGTCGCAACTTTTATAAGATCCAAATATGCCAAACTAGACATATAAGCGTTTTATGTGAAACTAGAGGCTAATTCATTATCTGCTGAAAAAGGAATGGGAGGAAGGGTAGTTTAGAAAGCGGAAAATCGAAAATTCAATATATTTCAGTAATCATTAGTTATTATTATGAAACCTTGTTGCAAATTTAAGTTTCTATATATGTTGTTTTGTACATTTTTTTTCTGGAGTATTAATCGAGATATTTGCATTTATATAATTTTTAGCTTTTAGTAAACCCCCACTTTTAGTCATAGTACGTTAACAGTGAAACAATGCATCATGAAACGTCTCTTCCAGGCTTAACTATCATTGCTTTAAACAAATTTTTCTTAAGTAAAATACTTACAAGTATGTTGTGCGGTAACTTCCTAAATTAAATTTAACGTTGTTGGCTTGAAGATGTTTATTTGATCTCTACCATTCTCGGTACTTAACCTTTTCAAGACTAAATATCATATTCGTTAATGGTTGAAATCGTCTTGGAACAGGGTAATTTAGAGGAGGATGGAATTCGAAAATGTAAAATATTTCCGTTATCGATAGTCGTATCCAAAACGTTTATAGAACCAATCGTGTTAAACTATTGTCATACTACTCTAATATTAATAACTAACAGTTCAATGAGTAACGCCATTATTCAACTAGTTTATTAACAAGGTAACAGTAAGAGTAGGTTTCATCACCTAGCAACCATGTAGCATATGCTCCATTGCCTAGCAACCGTATAGCATGCTACACTTCAATTTCTACTTTATAAATTTCCGTCTGTAAAATCCTACACCTACTCCTGGGATTTCTAATCAGAAATTATGTGGGGAAGAGAATTACATAGTGTACTATACCAGCAAGTCGGAAATAAGTTCACTCAGTCCCTCCGTGAAGATCCCATTAACTTTTGGAGTGCAGTTACTCGTTACGGCAGTGGTTTTCATGCAGCGTAAATCAGAAAAAATATACCATTTATAATTATTATGTGTGCATTGTATAACTCTATTGATATATGGACAAAAATGGGTCAGTTCATAATTTATTACCTTATTCCACATTTGGAGATCAAGATAAAACATTCTTTATTGATATCATCAACTGAATATCTAATGTGTTGACTGTAATCAAACACTATATCTTTGATTTAATTAGATGAATCTATGAAAT
The DNA here is from genome assembly GCA_019009955.1 of Riptortus pedestris. Taxonomy (NCBI): domain Eukaryota; kingdom Metazoa; phylum Arthropoda; class Insecta; order Hemiptera; family Alydidae; genus Riptortus; species Riptortus pedestris. The sequence goes on along the minus strand of CM032231.1, from coordinate 134,765,846 downwards.
AGTATCCTCGAAGCTATTCTGTGATATTAAACCTACCTCTGGTTTGTTTATTTATTTTTATATTATTGAACATTAATATGGACAAAGGAAATTTAGAGTGAATGTTTGATCCACTCGTACTTTTCTTTCCGATTTCACCTTTCGTCCGCACTAAAGACGAAATGTATTTATTTTTACTAAATGCTAAAAGCAACGATAAGATATGTCAGAATTATTTTTGATTAGCTTTAAGAATGCTACTAATGGTAAGCTAATTATAAATTGTTTCCTTAAATATTCTTGCATATCTAACGTAAATAAAACGCTGCATGAAAGGAATCTGAAATTTAACTCATACATGTTCTGACGTCTATCAATTGAATAGTCATATTAAACCATTTCTTTAATACATTTTTTTAATGTAAGAACTCTCTTAATATATAATAATTCCAATGATCAATGTGAAGATTGTATACTTGGTCATTTATTGGTTCATTAATAGCTGAAATTTTTACCAAGTTTAGAGAATTCATTAAATCTGAAACCTTAAATAAGTATCACCCAGAAGAATACTATATGACTAAACTTTTTGATAATATAATGTCCTACAATTGACGTTCTTTAAATATTTCTCTTACAAGAAAATTAACTTATAATTTGCGTAGATTTCTTCGCTTTCCTGTCTCTTCGTCAAAATCTGTAACGCTGATTATTTTGTAATACATGCATTTATAAACTACTCAGTGAACTCAAGAAAATTATAGCTAACAAAGTATTGTTCCTTTTGGAATAAATATCAATTCATACTCAACTTGAGAAAATTACCTTTTAAGTAGTTACTGTGAGATAAATTTTGTAACTCCGCTCTTACATAAAAATGGATGCTCTCCTCGGACGATGAATATGTATTATTACTTTTAGGTTTATTGGATATGCGATCATTTTTGGAATATATTCAAATTTATGAGAAATCACAATAAGCCGGCCTCATGCATATTGTAGGGCCATAAATCGAGTTTTTGCTTCGTTGGAAGGAAATAAAACGTATATTTTCAGGTGGAACAGCCGACCACCTTCCGGTTTTGAGTGTGCGGTGCGCGAACTTGGTCCGGCCTAGAGATTTATGTATTTTTCTAAATTAAAAAACCGGGAGCGGGTCGGCATCAGTTATCAGATCCACGTGTTGCAACAACAGATGGGGTTTAATTTAAAAAAAAAAAAAAAAAAAAAAGGACCAAGAGTAACCCCTTCCGCCAGGAGTACACCACTATCTTCCCCAAATTTCCTGTGGGGGGGGGCGACCGGAGCGGGGAATTATTAAATTTTGAGGAGACGAGGGGGGGGTTGTGAATGGGGGCTCGTAATATACCAAAGGATTTCAAGCTCTAATACACATCACCTGCCTTAAATTCAACCCTAAATTTCATGGAGAAATTTATGGCTACCTCTATATTACATGCCTGAAAAACTCCTTGATAAATCCTGAACACATTAGTTGCCATGGGCCACTTTGAACTACATTTGTAAACCGAATTCAAAAGTTCATAGAATCTTTATTCGAAATTTATTTTCGGTGACATGTTTCAAATAGCTCTCCAAGCAACTCATATAATGGAGAACTTAATTTACAAACTTATATGAGTTCTTAACAAGTGGCAATGTATTCCATAATTGGCTTTTGATGTTAAAATCAAATTAAGGATAAGTAGTATTGACATATATTAATTATGTTATGAGTTCAATTTTATATATGCTAACTACATAAGTAGGTAATTCATGGCTACGAGGGGGATGATACATAGTTCAGAATTTAAGTACTTATTATCGGAAAGAATGTGTCAGACACTCAAATTTTGATTGGAAAGTTGTTTTACTTTTTTGCTTACTTTTCTCATGGTTATTTCACTTAAAATTTAGGTTTTTAAGCCTTCAGAAATGTATAATTTGTAAACAACTGATTACTAAATATCAGTCTTTACCTGCATACTCACTACGGACAAAAAAGAGTTTGAATAGTACAGGAATCGGAAATAGATAATACCTCCGTTACTATGAGCCGTTGGAAAATTTGTATAAAACCAATCTTGTTGCAAGCGAAACGTTCTAGAATTATAATTTTTCACTATTTTGAAAATTTCTTCGGAGATGCTGGACGGTAATGGAACCATTTAATTAGGATCAATAAAAAGCCTTGTCCTGAGCGCACTTTCAGAGCCCAAGCTCCATCATCAGTTGCCTGCTGATTAGAGAAATGTTTGGGTATTAACCGAGATTTTCCAATATTTAAATTGTATGTGTTCAGTAAACCTAAATTTTAAACTTCGCACTTTAACTATAAGTGATTTTATCATGTTAAATATTTTTTACCATTGGAAATATTGTATTCGTTACCCTATGAGATATTAAGTTCGGTAATTTATTGCGGCAAGTTTCAAATAGCTTTCCAAGCAATTCGTTTAATGGAGATCCTAAATTACAAAATTAAAAAGTGTTAGGAAATGATTTAAAATATACAACTCTTAAGAAATCAGATTTCAAAGACAATTTTTTTTCGGAAATTGGCTTTCTACGATAAAATGAATCTTTGGATAAGTAGTATTAAAATATTTACTATACGATCATATTCGTTGTGTAGATACGTCACCAATTAAGACTCTGTTTCTTGACTTGAAAATGTTCATTTAACCACGAATAGTTTAATTTTCTTTTAAAACTCTAGTGTGGGTTAAAAATAAGAGGAATTCGAAAGTTCAAAATATTACGGTGATTATGGGTAAACTCGTAATATATAATCACAATTGTTGTTCTTTAGATTTTTTGTACTTAAATATTAAACGAGTTATTAAGAGATTAAGCCAAAAACTACATTCATTATAAATTCTGCAATTTATATAGTACTAGATATAGTAAATAGTTTAAAATAAAGTTAACATGTTGTATTCAGATATATATCAGTAAGTGTTGTTCTTTTCGGTGAAGAATATGTCTATCTATCTGTTCAGATCTGAGTGGTTGGCAGGCCTATTTGTTTATAATTTAGAAGTTGTTTCCGTTGGGAGATAATTCATATTAACAGAAAGATTTCTCATTGCCATTTGCATTTACTCACGGTTGTGTTGTGTTAGCAGTATGCAGATTTCTCCATTGTAAAACTTCATTTTGGAAATCTGCTTGGTTTACGCAGCCCCTGCGTGATAGACTTTTTATAACTGAGAAAACGCCATTTCTACTCATTGGATTTTTATTTAGAAAATAGTACATGGGGTGAGATGAAATCAGTAGTTTGTCTTACAAGAACTTGAGAAATCTGCTTAGTTTATGCAGCCCCTGCGAGACAAGACTTTTATTTTAATTATATGAGTATGTCAGACTGTGAGTTATGTACGAGAAGGTGGTTATAGTGAGAGCTTTTGGGTTGGATATAGAGCGCAGCTACTTAGATCAGCGGCCATAAACAGGGCCGTATTTTGCCCGCGAATCTCCCAGTTCTGGCGGGAACCCTGCCAGGGCCAAAGGGAACCACCTCTCCTGTCTCTCCCATAGTCTCTTCCCACCCCTTATCCTTTATAGGCAAATATATTGCTTTCTTCAAGTCTCCCCGCTCTATCTCAATATATCTCTTTCCTTCCTTTATCTTATATTTCCTCTTGCCAGATTTTTTTTAAAGCTGTTTGGATTTAACCCTTTCTCTACAGCCAAATCTTGGCACCCAAATTTATATCCATTAGTAACGCTTGAGCTAGACGTCGCTAAAAGCAACGACTTTAAGACCGCCATAATTATACCTTTTCCTAATATATTTTGTCTGTCACTGATGTTTCTCAGACCCATCACCACAATGTTTCTTCAACTTTTTCCAATTATGAAAATTTTCTTTATGGCTCAAGACAATTGTCAGGCTGCCCTGTTTGTCTTGTTCTTTTGTAATAAGAGTTTTCGGGGAGTGAGATTCGAGTTCTCTCAATTGAATTTTTCTGATGAACTACAGAAACATAATCATTGCTTCAGACTGCACAACTCTAATCAGGATAATGGAGAACTTAGTTATGAAACTTATGAATAGTCTTACCATTCAGAAATGTCTTAAATTAAGAATATTATTTTTAACACGTAAAATTTTAAATTTTTCATTTTATAAAAATTCGCTTTACATCTTAAAATGCTAGTAGAAATGTTAATCTAAAGGCTACGCTTTGTAATTGCAACCATTTTGTTCTTTCGAAACCTTTTTTTTTCATATCTGTCTGTACTGATTTTCTCTTTTGCTCCAGAAAATTTCCAGAATCATTTCCAATCCATTTCATTAAAAATAGATTTTGAAGAGAGTTTTCAATTCAGGCCGATGAATTTTTTGGTGAACTGAAAAAAAAATCATTGCTTCGGGCTGTGCGGCTTAACGAGAATGAAGCTTGCTTGTGAGTGCGTTTTCAATAATAATTATTATATTTTCAGTGGTCAACGCCGTTTTATTGATTGATTTCTCTACCGTCCAGCATCTCAGGAGAATGGATCAAATTCTTTACCTCATGAATCTGAAAACCACAAAGAGTTTACCCATTGGTTATACAGCTTAGCTGTAAATCATTCAAAACTACTGTTATTTTGTTAAATTGTGTAATCTTTCTCTCCAAATAAATTGTTTAACAAAGGCTTCACTCTCATCAAAAATCACGCAGGTCAGACTGTAAATACGACAGAACATTGAAACTACAGTTTACATAAGCACACAAGTTTAATACTTAGAATGGAATGTTTCCACCCAGTATACTCAAAGGAGGGGTTATGGGGTGATATATAAATTAACAAGAAAGGTTTGCTTAAATTTAGCAGTTACATAATTGTTCAATGGGATGAGAAATATATTAATCTATTTTATGTAATTTGATTTTCAGGACTCTTAATTTAGAATAGGGACATACAAATGTTTTAATAGATTGATTATTATTTATTAACGCCCACATTCTTGGTGTTATGGCTAATTGGGGCGGGTTATCTACAGGTCACCACCCTTTTCTAGCCTGCGTGGGACTAAGGATGATATTTAATGAGTTCGCCACTAAGCAAATTCCTATTGCCAAGCGGGAATTGAACTCACCACTCTAGGCTTGTCATGTAAGATTAAGCTGAGCCACTGCTTTAATAGAGAGATGACAATGGTAAGGGGTGTTCAATAAAATGAGTTTTTTAATAGTTTGCTAAAAATTAAAACATTTAACAGAAATACACAACAGATACATTTATATATTTATAATGATTTATTGTGTTTTTTTCCAAGTTTAAACATACTCCACACTCATGTGTGAATAGGGGGTTTTCAAAGCCATGCTTGTTGAACCTACGGAGGCCCCCTCCCCTTAAATCTTCCGGTAATTAAAAACAAATATTTTTCCTCCAACGAATATGGCTGGAAATTGTCTCCAGGAGTTGGCTGGAGAAGGGACTGCCGTCCGAGAGGGTATCCAGGCCTTCCTGCCCCAATAACTCAGGCCCTATCTAAATATTTGAAGAACACAGCTTACTTTTCTTAGTAAATTAAATTACTCGACTAATTTATAGCAGTAAACCTTAGGGCGTTATTTTAAGGTTTAAGGGCCTTCTCCTTCTACATAAACCCCACACCTAGTTAAAGCTAATGTAAGGTGGAATTTTATCTGTATTTATTATCTCCCTGAGAAATTTCTGCTTACCGTAATTATTATTACCCCTTTTGAATCATAATATGTATGTGATTCTAGCATTTTCTCGGAGAGAACAATTATGTACATGTGAATTATATTGATTTATTAGGAATTCTGAAGCAGTGTTTTTCCAATTAAAGTTTTCTTCTCCTTTAGCATTTATGTTACACTTCAATATGGAAGATTGATACTCTTATTTCTAAATCAGCTGACTTGCCCCGCCATACATTCTCTGGCTGGCACAGCTAGTGGAAAGTCCTATTGTAGCTATGTAGACCTTGTTGTAATAACTTCTTAGTGTTCTATATACTCATGATGAGGCATCATGTGGACGTGAAACTAGTTCAGAAATAAAAATGGGTTTAATAGGCATTTCATAATTTCCTTTTGTGTTCACCTTACGCCATTGATTGGATGTATTCAAATGTGAAAAGGTAATATTCGGTAACAGAGCGCTACAAAAACTTTACTGATATATCTGTATACCGAATTTTTTATCTTGAAATTTAAATATAACTTTTTTACATCGTTAATTTAACACGAATCCTCCTTAAGGAAAATAAAATATTATTATTAATATTATTGCTAATAGTAATTAGTATTACTATTATTTATTAAAGTCCATTTTTTTTTTGCTACAAAGACTAATTTGGACAGATTATCTACGTATTTCCATCCTTTACTAGCCAAAGTGAGACTAAGGATTTTAATTATTGAGTTCGCCATTAAATAAATTTTAACGGGAGTTTCTCTCTCTAGGTTTACCAAAATCATTTAAGAAAATTAATTAATTGAATTTATACGCTTCGTTTGTTCTACATAAATCCCATTTAAAGAGAATAACTCTTCAGGGCTCGCCATTATTTAATTTTTTTAACGAAACATCCGTTTCAGATTAAAAGGAATTCTTAAATAGAGTGAGACTAAGGATTTCATTTAATGAGTTGGTTTTACCGGATAGATTTACCGAGCGAAAAAGTTTTACCGAGAATTCTATCTGATGAGAACCACAACTTATACATTGAAATCGAAAGTTAACTGATTTATTCCATTAATTTAACAGAAATCCTTCTGCAGGTGTCTAGAGTATGTTTATTTATAAGTAGACATCGTCTCTTCGTAATGTATAACGAAATTTTAATATGACCTCAACTTGAAGTGTGCTGTCTTTTAGCAGATTTCCCTTAAGGGAAATCAGCTATTGAGGTTGTACTCATGACGCGATTTTCGAAAATTTTCTTCAAATGTCCATCGATCCTACCCAGGAGATGACGAAAATGAGGTCCGTTCAAAACTGTATATATATATATTTGTCTGTTACCGCTCTAGCGGTCGCAATTTTTGTTTGATCGTTACCAAACTCGATATTTAGTCGTTTTATGTAAAAAGACAGATCAAGTTCGTTAACGGCTGAAATCGGACCAGTGGGAGGGGGGTTTAGAAGGGAGGATTTTCGAAAATTCGAAATATCTCCGTTACTATACGTCGGATCGAAATATTGTACAGAATCAATCTTATTGAAAATTAAATTTACTATAAATATTGTTATATACATTTATTCTCTATCTTGAATATTAACCGAGATATTTGCGTGTGGTCACCAGTAGGCTATGTTCGGACTTTCAGCCGAGAGCTCTGGTGGCCGTTTCCATAACTATTCGTCCCTCGTGAATAGGTTTAGGGGTTAGGTTAACTGTTTTTTGGGGCTAGAAACTACTGGGTTATTACGCGCCTAAATAATGTTTTAGGTTTAGAGGTTTCTTACTACTACAGTTGTTATTAGGCAGATTTCTCTATTGTAAAACTTCACATGGGAAATCTGCTTAGTTTACGCAGCCCCTGCGTGACGGACTTTTTTAAGTTGAAGTAATCTTCAGCCAATCTCTACTGATTCATTGCTGACCTGCTGAGTTTGCGCGTCCCATGCCATAGTTGGTTTTTCTTCCCCTGCGAGTATTTGTGAGCATGGCTGATAGCCAGAGCTACAAAACCTGCTGAGTTGACGACGGCAGAAACTCCTCCCCAAAGGATACAAGTTTTCATTAGCGGACTCGAGTTTCTTCATCAAGTTCCCCACTTCGACCCTTCAGTGTACATCTCCTTTCTTATACTCCGGGGAGTTACTCCTAAAGGCTTTTTACCTCGAATAATACATATTACTATGTTTCTTATTATATATATATATATATATATATACTAGCTCAGATACCCGGCTTCGCCCGGGAATTCATTTGAGGCTGAATGGTGATAGTATTTTTTATTATAAGGAAGGGGTTAGTGCTAAATCACATACCGAGTGTGGTTTAGTTCGGTTGAGTTTTTTGTGCCAAATAAAATTGTTGACTTCCGCAGTAGTTTTTAACGTATAAATGTGTTATTCATTTATACTTAGGTATACGACAAAAGTGTATATAACAAAAGTTACTCTAAATAACAAAATAAACAATTGTTGTTATGTGCATTATTGCCAAAAATGCAATAGGAAACGAAATATCGCTATTTTTAATTTCAGGCCTCCCTTATAACCCCCACTCCTGCCCGTCCCTAGAAATGTTAGTATGGCTTATTATAAGGAAATCGTTAGTGCTAAATCACATACCGAGTTTGGTTTAGTTCGGTTGAGTTTTTTGTGCCAAATAAAATTGTTGACTCCCGCTTTAGTTTTTAGCGTATATCTCGTTTATAATTCGGTATACGAAAAAAATATATAACAAAAGTTACTCTAAATAACAAAATAAACAACTTTTGTTATGTTCATAATTGCCGAAAAACCAATAGGAAACGAAATATCGCTATTTTTAAATTCAGCTCTTCCTTATAACCCCCACTCCTGTGCGTCTCAGAGAATATTAAAATAGCCTAGAGTCTAAGTTGGGTTAGTATCAATATACATACCAAGTTTCATAAAATTCGGTTCAGCCGTTTATGCGTGAAAGGTAACAAACAAACAGACACGAAAGAAACAAAATGCAGTTATGGTGTCTATGACATGTGAAACGAAAAGTTATTGTGAAATTTCGCGAAAAAAATCAATGTACAGACAGAGGTTACAATTTTATATATATATATATATATATATATATATATATATATATATATATATATATATATAAACTATGTCACAGCAGAGTTTCCTCAAGAGAAATTAGCTATTGAGATTGCATTTATGACGTGACTTTCGAAACACTTCCCCAAATGTTCATAGATCCTTCCTAGGCGATGACGAAAGTTCAACATGATTATACTTATATACTTGTCTGCTGTCTAAATGTTTGCTTGCATCCTTTGCATGGAAATGAATGGCTGAAACTGGTACTCATTGCTAATGATTGTCGTAATTTCCTCCTTCAGGGCAGTTTTAGTAGTTACACATATATACAAGCACATTTATCCATACACAAGTGCATAAATGCATCAAATACAATTAAAGCTTATAATTTGAAAACTTGTTACACACAACACAGACTTAATGTGTACGTTACATTTTGTTGTATATTAGAATTTTTAGTAGGTATGGAATACTCAGTCCCAAGCACAACATATGATACTCAATTCACGGAAGAAATTTGGGTGTGCGACAACTGACAACAGACTTCGGGAACTTAAACTTAAGACTATTCAGAAGAGAAGAAGTAATTTTAACTAGGTTAAGAATTGGCCATTCACGAATGACTCACACTTACTGGAGATGACGAATCCCTATTAATATGAATAACTTCCCTTAAACGCGTATTACACTACTTGTAACATAACAACATTTTCAAAAAATTATAATGTAGGACAATACTGAAAATATTTGCAAAAATGAGCAACGATAAACAGATGATAAGAGTTTAACTGATACGTCGCTTAATCGCCCCAGTCACGAAATGCGATTATTAGAATAAATATATAAATAGTTTAAAGTGTTTTTTTTTTTTAAAAAAAAAAAGCTGGTGTATTTATTTTACTTTATGTGACCCTCTCAATGATTTTGCAATGGCGTCGAAAATAATTGCCAGTGAGAGGGGAGTCCAAAAAAAAAAAAAAATACTTATATATGTATTTGAAAGCTTCAACAGATGCAATATAAAACAGCGCAAACACAAAAAAAGTGAGCGATATCAAGAACACGAAAGCGACAAGCGAAAAAATTCAGCATTTACCGCTGTTATCAACTGTCTGGCCGCTTGCAGAGCCTATAACTCTGGGGAACAAAGGGTCAGGCTTTTTATGAATGAGCTCCAAGGGTGAGCGGATCATCTCCCGCTGAATGAAAGCGATATTCCTACCAAAATAGAAGCCATTTTTCCCCAGAGGGCGGGGGGTGGGTGTAGCAAAAAGGGGTTATTTACAGAACGTAATCAAGGGCCGCGTGGAGCCGATGCAAATCAACCGAGAGAGAGCAGCACCGACGATATACTCTGATAAAAAGTACTCAACAATTCATACATCCCTCACACAAGCACAATCCGGTCACTCAAATATATATGTGTGTGTGTGTGGACTTATGAATATTTTATAATGCTTTTTTATTTCAAATTAACATTCATTGAACATTGATCCGCAATAAATATTTATACATACATCTTCCACAGTGTTACGCCAAAACAATCGATTTTTTTAGATAGCAAGGATTTTAGCAAATTTCCATTAACGTAAACAAGAATACCAACTCAGGATATGGAAGCTCGGCAAGCTCAACCTGGCATCAACCATTGGCACACTGTTACACGGCACTGACGATGATGCACAGCATCGAAAGCGCTCTGATGTTTTAATAAATTATTATAGTGGAGGCGTAGCCAGCAATTGTTTCATCCTACATACATTAGAAGTCACTTCCACCTGCTAGAATACCAACTCAGAATAAACAATAACTGGTAATACGAGGTTGTACTCATGATGGCGAAAATGAGATCCGTTCAAAATTATATACATATACATAAATACCAAGCTCGATATTTAATCATTTTATGTAAAAATTAAGACTAAATTAAGTTCGTTAATGGCTGAAATGGGACCAGCGGGAGGGGGGGGGGTTAGAGGGGGGGATTTTTGAAAATTCGAAACATCTCCGTTATTATACGTCGGATAGAAAAGTTGAATAAGACCCAAATCATATTGCAATTAAAATGTACAGTTTCAGTTTTCAGCCTTAAGCAAACCCCCATTACTACTCATGTTACATAAAAAAACTCTATAATATATTAAATCACATTATTCGAAGCTTAAATACCAAATATTGTTTTCAAGACACCTTTATTATACGAGAGGGGAGAAGGGTTTACGTCAGAACAAAATAATTGTATAGATTCAATCTTATTGCAAATGTAAAACCCTTAAATGTTGTTACATATATTTTTTTTAATATCTAGATTAATAATTGAGGCGTTTGGTTTTAAAACCAGGTACATCCGGTTTTTTTCAAAAACATTGTTTTTTTTAATTTTTCATAAGTTTTTAATGCCGTAAATGATGTATTGGACGCGTTTGTTCCAAAACCATTTAGATCCTTCCAAAATCAATACCGGCAGATATTAAAAAAAATTTGTTAAACTAATTTTTTTAAAAAATGAAATCTATTTTGATCAGTCCTTAAACATTTTTTAATATGGCAGCTCCTGGTTTTGAAACCAAACGCCTCAATTGAGATATTTGCATTTTAGCAGATTTTCCTTTAAGGGGAAATCAGCTAAGATTTTGAACTCATGACGCAATTCTTGAAAAATATCTTCAAACGTCCATCAATCCAACCCAGCAGATGACGAAAATGAGGTCCGTTCACAAAATAGATATGTCATATATGTTAAAATACTGATGATCTACAATTGCTGCCCTCTATATATATATATTTCGTAACTCAAATATGAAGCGAGTACTTTCAAGTATTACAGTCAGAATACGTGGTGAGATATCACTAGTTTGTCATACCAGCATTCGGGAAATCTGCTTATTTTACGCAGCCCCTGCGTGACGGACGTTTTTTAGTTTCTAGCAACCACTTCTACTCATGTTAACAATAAGCTGTTATTCTAAGCTTAAATACCTAATAAATTCATTGAACATTTACTGCGTGAAGTGCATGGATAAATACGTTGTGTGATAAGTTCGTCATCTAAGATTTTACGTTCACAAACTCGCACTACAGAAAAAATAATAATGTTTTGGATTCCGAAACATCCAAAGATCATTCAATTATAATGTTGAAATGTATTCTCATTAGTCATGATGGTGAGTAATATGCTAACTTAAAATGTCAAACACCTAGTTTACAATTACCTAATGTTATCTTGAAAAATGTTCTATTCGGTTTTTCATTTGCGATAGTAAAACATTTTTAAGAAAAGATTTAGACGCAGGAAGAAATTGGTTGAAGCTGCCAAACACATAGTAGAATTTAGTGGTTCCATTGTAGTTTTCATCTGAAAGTACAGTTTCTTAAATCATTCATGATTTTTGGCAAGCTTGTAAAAAAATTATTAATAAAACTTTCACCTCAAGGAAAATAAGTAAAAATTATATCTCAAGTAGTGTTCCACCATAAAAAAGTCAACAGGTGCAAATAAGTCGTGGAATAGAAGGAATCGTAAATTAAACAATGTAACGATATAAGTGCGAACAATGTAATAAGGCACTTGAAGATTTATAATGCAACGGAAAGTGCAGTTTAAGCCAGATGGCGGAGGTCACGGTCAAATTCACATTATGCAGTTCTTCCTTCACGAGGTAAGCAGTTGTTATTGGCATACTCGCTCACAAAATAAAATTATTTTATGGGCAAAACTGCATAAGCAGGAAAAAAATATGTTCCCGCAATATGAATCAATTTAACCAGGGATTGAAAATTATATGATTGAGGTATTTAATTTCTGTTATTTTTTGTTTAAATAAAATATTTTCTATTATGTGAATATTCTTTACTATTTTTCGTTTAGTGTTATTTCTTTCTTTATCAATTATTTGAACTATTTCAAAATCGAAGACGTGTTTCTGGGAGATGGAATCTGGAGCCGAAGAAGGCTTGAAGAAACTTCTCAAATTGAAGAATAAAAAAATACTTTTAATAAATAGAATATGTTTTTTAAGGCAATGTAAAATTTAAATTATTTATTAGCGTCCACTTTTTGCAACTAATGCTAATTAGGACGGGTTATCTACAGGTTACCAACCTTTCCTTGCAAGGGTGGGACTAAGGATTTCATTTAATGAATTCCGTCACTATATAAATTTCTATTGCTAGGGCGAGAAGAACTCGCCACTCTAGGATTGCCTTGTAAGATTAAGGCAATGTAAAAAGAACAAAACATTTCTAGTTTCATATGTAATAAAAAAAAAAAAAGTTTATATAATACATTTGATTAAAAATTTTCAAGTTATAATTGTCTAGAAGTTATAATGGTTTAAATTGTGAAATAATGAAATGCTAGTTCCAAAACCTATAAAAGATTCCAAAATGAAAGCAGTTCTAGTTACATTTATCTCTTATTATACTATTCTAAGATTATACCACGATTAAAGTTTATTATAATAAATGTTTCCATAGAAAATCAAAAAAACATTATTAAAAAAAGTTCGCATTTTGGGAATAAACTCTCCCTCTAAAAACTTTCAACTAATGAAAATTGGCTAGTTAATTTATCAAACAAAGAGATACCGAAGGAGATTATGAATTTGTTAAATTTTAGTGATACATTTTATATTTTAAAACTAATTCATGATAAATACATTAAATAATAACATATCTCTTTCTACTATGTGATACCCTTTTTAAATTGGAGTTAAGTGTTTGCGCAGTGGCGGTACCTTTGAAACGGTGTGATTTATGCTAACTTCCATGGAATCTGCAGCTATCTCTATGCAAGATTGCAGAATACATTTCATTTAATGGGACAATTAAGCAATGCTGCAGACTGTTTAATTACTTCTATAAAATTAATTAAGGTGCTGACAGCCCTGGTAATTATTATGATATGTATTGCTATATGTAATGTTATCCCGAGGAAATTCAATTACCTGAAAATTCTTTAATGTGGGAAATTTTAATGGACATGCACTTTTTTGCATTTATGGTCGGAAGTTAAACAACCCCTTGATTATATCTGTAGCCTGAATCTCATGATGTATTGCAATAATGTTTAGAATTATCCGGTTTGCTTTGTAAATGTTTATCAAGGGGAAACCACTGTGAAATATATTTATATATTTCAAAGTTTTAAATACTCTGGCCTGTAAAATGTATTCTCTTATATCTAGTATAACATTGTCTACCAGCTAACTAACCAGACTTCATATAACCAGATGGATGAGCAATAATTGGTTTCCTATTTGCAATAGTCAATGAACAATTGCCTTATTTAATATTTATCTTGATGACAGTTCAGATAGTTATCTCAACTGCCTGAATCGCCTCTTCATTATTGGACTTCATAGTTTTGAACAAAAAATATTCAAATTTTTCCTTCATGTCAATCCTTAAGTTGAATTTTAAAGAGAATAATAGCAGTGTAAAGTGTTTTAAATATTTTTTTATACACATTTTAGTACCTCTGTGTTTTAATTTATTTGGAGACCTGCTGGTTCTGGCGATTCATTCCCAAATTCAAACTCCCAACACTTTTAAATGATTTTATTATCTCTTGTTATGAGTAAAATTAGTCCCATATTCGAAGCCATTTGTTAAAAATGTACTGCTGTTCGCAACCATTTTTGTAGATTTCCCTTAGGGGAAATCTGCTATTGAGGTTGTACTCATGACGGAATTTTCGAAATTTTTCTTCAAATGTCCATCGATCCTACCTAGTAGATGACGAAAATGAGGTCCGTTCAAAACTGTATATATATATATATATATATCTGTTACCGCTCTAGCGGTCGCAATTTTTGTTTGATCGTTACGAAACTCGATATTTAGTCGTTTTATGTAAAAAGAAAGATCAAGTTCGTTAACGGCTGAAATCGGACCAGTGGGAGGGGGGGGGGTTTAGAGGAGAGGATTTTCGAAAATTCGAAATATCTCCGTTACTATACGTCAGATCGAGAAACGTACAGAACCAATCTTATAGCAAATTAAAGTTACTATAAATATTGTAATATACATTTATTCTCTATCTTGAATATTAACCGAGATATTTGCATTTTTATGAAGTCTGTGGTCGGGTATAGTTTGGATTAGGTCGGCCATTTCCGTCGGCTCAGGGAGGCTTCTTCTAACCTTACCTTACCTTCGTTACTTTGTAAGATTTATGCAAATACGTTCTGTTCATTCGCCCCCCCCCTTCTTTAGTTCTTGGACTACTAAAATTTGAGTTATTAAAATATAAATTATTCTTACAATTCAGAAGCCGTTTCGGTTGGGAATTTATTTTAATTAACTGAAAGATTTCTCATTACCGTTTGTATTTAATCAGGGTGGTATTGTGTTACCAGTATGCAGATTTCTCTATTGTAAAACTTCACATGGGAAATCTGCTTAGTTTACGCAGCCCCTGCGTGACGGACTTTTTTTTTTTTTAATTAAAAGAATAATAGCTTAAAACACTTTAAATACAGTTTAAAAATGTATATATTCTTGAGTGGAATATGAAATTCAGAAAGCAACACTTATTCTTATATTACTATAGTGTACTTACTTTTTAACTAATTACAAATACTTAATCAATTATTCATTAATTACGATTGTGATTTTAGTCTCAGTTTCTAAAAAATCTGATAAAATATTAACCGATTCAGTTCTTCTTCTTTTTTCTGTATAACTGATTTCAAAATTAATTGATATTTATATGGAGAAAATAAACAAATGCAAGGATGATTCATGTAATGACTGTCGTGTGTCTTTGTTTAGATGAAGATGGCCGTGACTTGAGCAAACA
The DNA here is from genome assembly GCA_019009955.1 of Riptortus pedestris. Classification (NCBI taxonomy): domain Eukaryota; kingdom Metazoa; phylum Arthropoda; class Insecta; order Hemiptera; family Alydidae; genus Riptortus; species Riptortus pedestris. The sequence continues at coordinate 134,750,338 of CM032231.1, read as the reverse complement.
AAACAACAAACCAACATCCTCTTTAAATTATTTATCTTAGCTTGGTTACAACCTGTCCTACAATAATTATGTATTTTAATACTGGGGTAGTCAATGAGTCGTACAAAGGTTTTGAGCTATAATTTAAGGTAATTAAAGATGCCAGTTTTGTAACTTGTCCAGATTTTATGATTTTCTTCTAGCCTCTTATAAGAAATTTGTATCTATTTTAAGTTAGAATTAAACAAAACTCAGATCAAACAGCAAATTAACAACAATACAAAATACAATTAAAGGCAATAAACAGATGATAAAAGAGTATTTAAAAAAAATATTAATAAAAGTTAAAATAATTGTCAATATGTAAAAAATAAAAGTAATAGATGAATAAAAACACATTTCTACAATATGAATTGTAAAAAAATAAAATAATAATGATGTCATATATAATAACAACATATTCATGTTTTGTTGCTTCAACATACTATTTTTTGTACAATCACTTAACTAATATTGATTTCTATTGAAGAACTAGATTGCACGTCAACGGTACTAATGTTTTCCTCTTCTTTTTTTTCAGGTAAGGAAAACAGAAAAAGAAAAATCTAAAATCTCCTGCGATACGTGTTCAACTTGAAGATAGGAGCAACTAGGGGAGATATTCGAAAATAGATATAGCACGTAAGTCAGCTGTAGTTGCAAACTTGAAATGGTCCCATTTTTACACACCAGCATGCCTTAACTTGCTCGGGTCAGCCTTATCTCATGATGGCGCCACCGTCGTTAACTGCTTGTTATTCTTATGTACGTGCTCTTTCAGCATGTTTCGAATTTTTATATCTCATACTCTGAGACTCGGCAAGCAGCTGCTTTTATCTCGGGAGCAATAAGGAAGCCGGAAAACCGAAAATGTGACGCCATAGCCGCGAATTCTCTTGCGGCATTGTATAATTATTTCCATTCTTTTTGCGCCAATCCGCGTGACCCAGTCAGTATCTTATCTCTCATGCCTCAAATTCTTTGAAGAAAGGTGCTCATGGAAATTTAATTTCACCAAAATCCATCTTTAGCACATAAATAAAATCGCCTTGTTTGTCAGAGAATCTTTTTTTCCATTCTGTCAGAGCACTGTTACTTATTTGGTATTTAACTTGACATTTCATGCCATTATATTAAATGTCAAATTTAAATTAACAACTCATTCAAACACATAATTTTAGAGAGACTGTGAGGGATGCTCTAAGAAAGACATAATGTATACGGATACTTCGAACTTACGAAAGTACTTATATTTACGAAATTAAATCGGATTTATCTATTTTCTATCTGTAAATATTGTTTCAATAAAAAATGCCCTTAATAAATATAATTTCAAATTTAATAATTATAGGATCAGATATATTTTAACAAATAATGTGTACACATAAATATTTCTTTACTCAAATGTATAACTCAGTGGGAAGAAAAAATTTGAATTAAAATTTGACAACGATTTGGAGTACGATATTAATATCTGAATTAAATACAATATAATACTCATGCAAATGAAGTGAGCACATTGAAATAAAAATAATTATTCTAGATAACAATATTATATCAATTCGAATGTATCAATATTCAATTAATAATATATTAAAACGTTCACTAATCGAAAAGTGCTTAAAAAAATATTATTAGGAATAAATTAGAAAAATCTGCTAAAACAATGATTTTTTTTTTTAATGATTAATGATGTACACAAAATTTTCATTTTCCCGACTAAGAAGAACTTGTCGATGATTTTAGTTTTCATTGAGACGAAACAGGGGCAAAACCCATATTCGGCAGGATTATTATCTAGAATCAATGGTTCGATTCTCAAGTGGGCAATAGGAATTTATTTAGTGACGAACTCCCAAGATAAAATCCTTAGCCCCATCCTGTCTAAAAAGGATGTTAACCTCTAGAGGGCCATCCCGAATACAAAATTTAAGAAGCTAATATCTAAAACGACTTAATCAAATTGTAATATTGAATGAGAGGTGGCCAATATATTACTATAATTTTTACGTAATTAGAAATATAAACATATTCAATAATATCTTACTTCAATCATCATCTCAATAAAAGTCCGTGTTGTTTCTACAAACCAATAAAATGTTTAATGTCTGTAGGAACTTAAAACCCTAAATTTCTTAAAATGTGTCAATAAATTTACCCCATTATTTGAACTGACCGCATGATTATCAACGAGAACAAAATATTCCCATGGCGAAGAGATCGAGAGATCGATCCTTTATTTTCTAAATTGCTTTTGAAGATTTTAATACACTTCTTTGCGAGAAATAAATAATCAGTGTCAATACAGTTTTAGAAGTATAACTGAAAATGTTAAGGCAATTATTTTGAAGTTTTAAGGGACCTGACATGTTGCATTTATAATAGTAACATTATAATCGTTAATAAATAACTAAAAAAAAATACAATCTACTCCCTAAATAGTTGACTTAAAGAAAACTGCACTGACCAGCAATTGTAGTTAATATCATAACATCACGTAGGACATAGTTCCACTCTTGTTCCTATTTTGTCTTTTAACCATCTTGAAACTGCTTTATTTCCTTAATAGTTTCTCTCGCTGATATTTGAGTTACCTTTTGTTTAGGTCTAATAATTTTCAATTTTTTTAAAAATTTTCATGTATGAAATACGTCTGATTTAACTAATATGAAACAACCAATCATAAATAATTTTTCTATTTACTAAAGATCCATTTAGATTTATCAACATGTACCCTCAACTACCCCAATACTTCTGAGATTAAATGGACTTTTGATTACAGGAGTTCCACCACTAAAGGCATAAAGAGCCTTCTTAAATCATTCTCGTTGAACCCTGTGTTTTGGTAGTTGACGCACGCCGCGGTCACGTAATAACTGTGATTGAACCAGAGTCACGTGGGAAGAGGGTCAATGTTGAATTACACCTCGGCCTGGTGACTGATAGCCGATAACTCTTGAATTATTCAATAAGATGAACGGGCGATTGGCAAAATGCCCTGAAGATGTCCACAGTTCGAAACTATGATATTGTCGTGCGATGGTATTTTATTATTGGAAAAGAAATCGATTGGTAAAAGAATCGATATTAGAGCTCATACATCAACCAAAGCTTGGAAATATTTAATATGATTGGAGATTTAGGCATTTGAGAGAAGAAAAAAAAACGTATTAATTAGTATTTCCTTATGGTATATTATAATCCATTATATTTCATACATAGTTTTCTAAAAAGTAAGTGTTATCACACATTTCTTGATGTCTGAATATTTAGTTTGCTATGCCAATATATAGTTTGTACTGTTAAACCCTATAAATGTGAGATCCATTATGTATCCCCCATGAAAAATAGAACGTTGCAAATAAATAAAAGTCCGTCACGCAGGGGCTGCGTAAACTAAGCAGATTTCCCACGTGAAGTTATACAATAGAGAAATCTGCCTAATAACAACTGTAGTAGTAAGAAACCTCTAAACCTAAAACATTATTTAGGGCGTAATAACCCAGTAGTTTCTAGCCCCAAAAAAAAGTTAACCTAACCTCTAAACCTATTCACGAGGGACGAATAGTTATGGAAACGGGCACCAGAGCTCTCGGCGGAAAGTCCGAACATAGCCTACTGGTGACCACACGCAGAATACAAATGCAAATATCTCGGTTAATATTCAATATAGAGAATAAATGTATATAACAATATTTATAATAAATTTAATTTGCAATAAGATTGATTCTGTACAAATTTTCGGTCCGACGTATAGTAACGGAGATATTTCGAATTTTCGAAAATCACCCCCTCTAAACTCCCCCTCACACTGTTCTGATTTCAGCCGTTAACGAACTTGATCTTTCTTTTTACATAAAACGACTAAATATCGAGTTTGGTAACGATCAAACAAAAATTGCGACCACTAGAGCGGTAACAGACAAATATATATATACAGTTTTGATCGGACCTCATTTTCGTCATCTGGGTAGGATCGATGGACATTTGAAGAAAAATTTCGAAATTCCGTCATGAGTACAACCTCAATAGCTGATTTCCCTTAAGGGAAATCTGCTAAAAAATGTCATATCAAAATTGTCTTTTTGAAAAATGTTCCACTCTCATTTGTATTGATTAATTTATATCCTATTCAATTAATATAACTATGCATTTTTCTGAACAAAATTAACTTTGGAATAAGATTGGTTAAGTAAAATTTGTCAATCCAAAGAATAATAACAGAGTTATGTCGACTTTTTGAAATTTCCCCTCTCAGTTTTTCGGTTTCAGCTATTAACGAATTTGGTCTTTAATTCTTTATAAAACGTTTAAATACCGGTTTACAAAACGATTAAACGAGAATGGCGCCCGCTTGAGTGTTTACGGATTTTATACACACGTACTCGCGTCAATAACTGCTAAAACTCAGGCGTGCATCATTCGCCATATTTCCCCGGCAAGAATTCATCAAGATAACACAAGAGATTTGGTTACATATTTCTGACAGTGTGTCGGAACCTCTGTAACACTCCCTTTTTTGGGGGAGAAATCTTAAACGTTTCATCATGACCTAAAGCTCAACAGGTGAAAGGTTGATATTTTTTTGCCCCTCCCTCCGAAGAGGTCGTCTTCAATTTACTGCAATTTTGGTACACCGAAGGAGACCATCTGCTCCGTTCACAGCTGCTGTAATAAAGGACGCGCCGCCACTCGGCTAATATTTCATAATTGATTTTAATTCAATTTGTACCTAAATTGGGACCATATTTACTGCTCCAGCTGCCCAATTTGTCCTGACAAACAACGAGTTAAAATTTACGACGCTTCGGCGTTTCTAAAATGCTAGTACACTTTTACCACGTGAATAAGCAAAAACATATCAGTTACTCTTTCATGCGTTTATTCCTTTAAAGAAAATGACGTTCTACTAGTCAAAATATATCGCCTATAGACACACAGCTTATAGCATTAATTACTTGTTGATAAGCAACCTCAATTTAGTTTAATTCCAAACAACTAAGAAACAGCTACTTGTGCGAGAATTGATCTTATTAGTCAAGTTGTTTGTGGTTTAGTTTTTAGGGTTCTGTCTCAGAGTATTAAAAGGCAATTCTGAAAAGTGTTCGAGGCCTGGCGGGTTTTAACAATTTTTTCTGGCATGAAAAACTCATATGCATACGACATTAATTCCTTCTACTCGCTCCATATCTTAAAATTATTATTTGTGAAAATATGGCCAATTTAATGTTAATTTACTAATCTATGGCGGGAGGTCAATTTTGTTCGCAACAGCAAATGAACCTAGTTTGTATCCAGTATGAATAGTAATATTTTCTAAATTTTGTTCGAGGACACCACCATTCATTAAGGGTATGTATCTATTTGCAAATAACATTAATTCCAAATCAAATATTTTAGGAATTTTCAGTGTTGGGGATTCTATGGCACTTACAATTGGTCAAAGTGGATGATTTTTTCACAGCATCAACTGAGTCTAGTTTGTATCCAGGAGGTATAGAGTAATATATTCTAATTTTTCTTTGAAGACTGCACCATTCGTTATGTGAAAAAGGATTATCTTTTCCAAATAAATTTAATTCCGAATCAAATATTTCAGCACGATTATGTGTTGGGATTCTATGATACTATGATTTTAAGTGGTTGACCTTCCACCATAGATTAGTTAATTAAAATTATTAGATTTGAAAGCGATATATATATATATATATATATATATAATATATATATTTATATATAACCAACGAATCGGATAAAAAAAGTCATAGAACTCAATTTCATCGTGTTTTTATTATAAATGACTAAAGTAGGTACGAAAGAATTTGCAATTTGTATTTTACCCCTCGATTTAACCTACTTACTCAATTTCAATCAATAGGTCAACAGTAGAAAAATAGAAATGTTGCACAGTACACACATGTATTAAAATTAAAGTTTCAACATCCTAAAGCAAGTAGTAGTTTTAGTTATGCGAGAAGCGTTCGTCTAAAGTTAAGTTGAAACTAGAGAAAGTTAAAACGGTTTATCCTTTGATATCTGAAAAGAACATTTTTTTACAACGTACAATGAAGTAAAAATAATGAATTAAAGTTTGCCCTGGTAATGAACTTTTATCTACACTTATTATTCTTTTCTTTTGATATCAATGCCAGATAAACTTATTTTTCCTTCGCAAACACGGATACCTCCCAAATGGTTGTTGTAAAGTTTGTCTATGACTTGTGTAGATAATACTGCAATAGCTACAATCGCAGATTTTCCTTGGGAAAAATCAGCTACTGATATTGTACTCATGATGCGATTTTCCAAAAATTTCCTTAAATATCCATCGGCCCTGTCAGTGAGATGGGAAAAATGTCTCTTACTGCTCTAGTAGTTGCATTATTTGTCTTATCGAGCCAAACTGTATATACACTCAACCGCAAAAAAAAACTGGACACTTAGATTTAGTCTTATAATTTTGTTAAATACTTAATATATATGTATATTAATCTTTTTAATTAAAATAATTAGTTAATCTATAGGTTATTTAAACAAAATCTGCTAAAAGTGAATAATTTTTATTGATTATTTACACAAAAATACAAAATAAAAAAAATAAAAAGATAAATTAACACATTTAAAAAAAAAAAATATTCTTCATTTTTATAACAGTGAATGGTAGACTTCGCTACCCCAAGCTCCGGCCTTCCATCTAAGTTCGAAAGACCCATTATTCTGGACCGAAATAAAAATAAAACATTAATTAAAGAAAATGCTTGGTTAATAATTAAAGATGTTTAAATATGCGAAAAACTACTTACAGTTTAGACTAGATCAACTTCACGACAAATAAATCTAATCTGAGTTTTATCTAATTGTTTACTAATCCTGAAGGGATTAGTTCAATGGACTTAGACACTAAATTCTCTGTAATAACTAGAATACCCACATAAAGAAAATTTCTGAAAATTAGCTTTTAATACGACAAAAATGAAGTGTCCGGTTTTTTTTTGTGGTTGAGTGTATAAGCGTTTTATGAAAAACTAAAGATGAAGTTCGGTACCGACTAAAATCGGGCAGGGGAGAGGGGTGTTTAGTGAGGGGAGGAGAATTTTGAAAAATCAAAATATCTCCGTTATTATGAATATTATGGATGAAAAAAGTGTTTAGTACCGATCTCGCGCTATGGATCGTGTACAATTGTCGTTCTACATATGTTCTACACAAATATTAAGCTAGTTATTTGTGCTTTATTGTTTTCAGACTCCCGTAAAGCCCCGCTTCTTCTCATGGGAGTTTACTTAGAAATATGAAGTATACGGTGAGATGAGACCAATAGTATGTCATTCTTGCACGTGGACAATTTTAATTTTTGATTTATATATTATTGTTTTGTGATTTTAATATTACAGTAGTAATTTCGTTTTTTAACAATAGTATTTTTTTATCTTCAGAGTGACAAATACATTTGTCATTTTCATTGAGTTCTCAAACGGAACACAAGAGAAAGAGACTTGTTTGTTTCTGATATAAATAATTAATAAATCTTTTATACTCATGACATGTCAACTAAATTATATTGTGAAAACTCCTCCGACATTAACTGGACTGTGTGGGAAAATGTCATAATTTCCATTGGACTCACAACAACACAGAAGCAATTTTCAATGGAGATTAAAATCAGTAGTACAACGATCCAGGATATATTCCGCCCTATAGAATATTTATTCGTTATAAAAGAACAACAATTCAACAATAAATTATGTATCAGTACTATATATCAGTACTGAATGTATCGCAGGTTGGTAGCACTGAATTTATTTCCATCTATTATTGGAACTCCGTTGCAATTCCGGAATTAGTTTTAAAACTAGAAGTCACATCAATTACTTTATCGATTTGTCATAACTTTTTTATTCTTTTTTTAGCTTTTTCCCTTTTTGTGTTCGATGATCGTCTGAATTTAAGAGATATTTCCTCCTTTGCCAAGTAGGTCAGCTCTAATGAGAATTCTCCATGACGTTTTTCTTTAATGCCCTCCTTTTCGTTCTCAGGGGGGAAGTACAATAGTATTTTTCTGGTTTTTTTTTTCTTAAGTGTGATTTGAATTGAGTGGATTTCAATAAATATCACAAGACACAATAAGCACTGTTTTGAAAATTTAATTTATTCTAGAAACCCGAGACTAGGTAATTTTTCTAAAATTTCAACGAAGCAAAATGGAAAGAAAAATATGGAAGATGAATTACTAAATAAACTCAAACAATAAACATTAAACACAATGAATGAGCGTTAAAAATTAGTAATAAACACAACAACAAAGAATTTTGTAAGCTAATATAACTATTCAATGTAATTATAATAATAAAATGAATATTATTTAATGTGATTAAAACGAACAGGTTAAAATTCAATAAGTATGATTAAAATTTCTTTTAAAATATAATAAATAGATTAATAAGACATTATTGATTAAAATTGTCTCAGGTAAATTAGCTTTACTGTTAGAAGAATTAAATTATAGATAAAAATTTTGGAAGGTGTGGTCCAGGAGTGGACTAGCGTCGTTATGTTAAGTCGTACAAGTCGTTTAGAACTTTTAATTTGGAAGTGCCCTGAATTCAGTGCGTAAGTCTTTAATAGTCAGAAACACATATGTATGCCTCTCTTTCCTGTTCCAGAACCTCTCTTTGATGCCTCTCATTCCGGTTCCAGAACCTCTCTTTGATGCCTCTCTTTCCTGTTCATAATAAAGGAATGTTTAAGGAATTTATGTTCAATGCGAAGCCGACTAAGTACAACTTATTCTCTAAGTCCTAATACTTTGCAATTGTTGTGTGAAATATGAATAGAGAGAAGTGTTATACTGAATTGGACACAAATCCTTTTTTTTTTGTTTTTAATTTAACGAAATTTAAGAATTTTTAAAACAGGTGTAAAAATTGAATTAAATTATATTTTAATATTAAATTACAAATACTGCTTGTATTTGAATTAGAATTGTGGCAACACAGCAATCAAAACACTGTTGGAATGTTTTGAAAAAAAGTAAATGTATGGCTACGTTAACTATAAGATGCGTAATATTCACAAAGTTAATTTTCAGTTTTTGTAACCATAGTTCAGTAGATCTTGACTGGTTTACTGAAGCTCATTAATTTTAGATTAAAACATGTATCATCAATAGCACCTTTCCATGTAATTAAAGATATGAGATCTTCACCAACTGTAATTTGTTGTTGGTAGAAATCGGTTTATTAAGTTGCCTTCGTTTATAATGTAACATTTAGTATTTAGTTAAAATTGCTGGAATTAATTGCATTTTTTAAAAGAAGTTTAAGATTTCAACTTACTCTTTTCTGTTTACTACGGATGAAACTCAGATTAGAGGAATTCAAGTGAATTGATTTTGAATGATTTTTACTGCTGATATTTATAAATAAGGCTAGTGAAAACGTACCAATAGCAAGGACGTACCCAAATCAAATGTAGGGGGAGGGGCAAGCTGTGGTTCATCAAGTTGCAACATTTTTGCTAAGATAAAGTAAATGGAACCGACATTTTAATTTTTGCTCCGATTGTGTGTGGTTTACAACTCATTATTCACAATTGCCTAATTTTGTTTCATTTCATCGGGGGAAGGTCCCCCCTGCCCCTCACTGGGTACGTAGTAGGTTTAATGGAGCAATACAAATTTATGAATGTCGCCATTCACTAAAAAGAAACCTTTTGGCACAAAATGGTCTTCGGTGGAGGAATAGCCAGAGATTTTTGTACCAAATTAAAATGAAGATAGTTAATAGATTATTGTGGCATATGAAATACCGTATTTGATCAATGCTTTACTGCTCTTTTACTTGCTTAATTTTCTAGCTTCTTTTTTCATTATTATGGGTTTTTCTTGTTTAAGTTGTTGGCAGTAGTACAATAACTGACGCCATATGCTAATACCTGAGGAAGTAGGATCTGGTGTTTGCCAGACAGACGCGAGGTTGGTGACTCACCTTTTCAGCCTTGGGTCAGGACAGGGATTTTGGGAAGAATAAAACGTTTGTTGCCTGGCTTAGTGAAGGCAATTGGGACTAATTAACACTAAAGAAAAATAGAATTATTCATTCAAATACCAAAACAATTTTAATTTGTTCATCCGATTGGAAAATATAATGGAATGATGATAATTTTATGGGGTTTATTGTTTTAAACGAGATGAACATGGCTAGTGAAATTCTGTTTAGGTTAAGTCAGGAGTTTTTTCAAGTTATTTAATGGACTACTCACGGAATCTACATTGTGTCACACAATATTATTAATCGTCAATAAATTGTGCAGAAATATGTGCTTCTATATTGCAGATTCCCTTTAGCAGGGTATAGAGGGATGGAGAATAGGAAAAATCAAAATAACTCCTTTATTATGAGTCGGATAGAAAAATGTTATGGAATCTATCTTCTTAAACTATTAATGTTTTACAATTATTTATATGTACATTTCCTCATAACTCGAGTTAATCGTAATTTCTTGTTTTCAGCACTACGTGTACGCGCTCAACTGCTCACGGATTTTTTACTTTGAAATAGATAATAAATGGTGAAATGAGATCACTGCTTGAGAAATTTGCTTAGTTTGTACAGCCTCTGAGTGACGGATTTACTTCCGTAAAACAGTCCAGTCCAGAACCCATGGCTACAAACATTTTTTATTGTTAACAATTGAAAATATTAATTAGTTAAAATACTTTCTTTTTTTAAAGATTGCTTAAATAGTGCTATTATACTTATGTTCTCCTATCATTAAAATAAAACTTATTCTTACGGGTATATTAGACCTGAGCTCAGGTTAGCCATCAGTCAAGGTAAACCTAGACTACCGAATTCGATTCTTGCCTTGTTAGTAGGAATTTATTTAGTGAAGAACTCATTAAATAAAATCCTTAGTCCAAAGTGAATTAGAATATTCAAAATTTATCCGTTATTATGAGCTCTATCAAAAAATGTTGTAGAACCAAACTTTTAAAGCTATTGGTTCTATACAATTGTTGTTAAGTACATTTTCTCTTATCTGAAATATTAAGCGAGTTACTCGCTCTTTCTGGTATTTAGCAATCTGTAAAAAACATCTACTCACGGATATTTACTTAGAAGTAGAGAATATATGGCGCGGTGAGATTACAAATGTGCCATACAGTGCTTGGGAAATCAATTTAGTTTGCAAAGCCCCTGCGTGACAGAGAGTAAGTTACATTTTGGGGTTTTGGGTGATATTCTATTCTTTCATTCAAATAGTCCTTAAATGCGAAGTGTAATACAGGGCAAGTTAAATCAGGTTTATCCAAGAGTGTAAGAGAGAGAGAGGCACGCACCTCGAGCAACTGCCTTACAGTTGGGCTGTTTCCAACTCTGGGGCAGAAGTTGTTTTGCCCGACAACAAGCCAAGCGGAACATGCGATTAATCTTGCGTACCGTTTGGATTTCAAACTGCTTCTAAAATTGCAGATGGAAACCATTAGTGGCGACGCAATCAGGGCTCATTTGGAGGCGTTTCGTGTCTAAAATATTTTGACGAGTGTTTCTACTCATTCCCAAGGACAACCCGTCTGGAGTTGTGGAGCAATTGTTCCTCTCCCAGACGCCGGAATGGAACTGAACCACCTGTAATACAGAGAATTAGACGACCACCATTAAACGTTATGGTAGATATTAGAGGAGGGCTTAGCGTCGGGCGTGCACCCCCTTCCCACCCCTTCGGAACAACGTGTCCGACTATCCGTCATCCTAATCCCCCGGGGGCGGCCTGTGGCTTCCAGATAACAAGGAACCACCCCCCGGCAGAGATCGAACTTGCCAATTAGAAGGCTTAGAACCAATAACCCGGGCTTTGGGGGGACTTAGAGCTGACGGCCATTGGGGCGTGACCTCTCGCCCATCTTTGGGATCTGCTACACCCAGACCCAGGGATTCTGGGTGCCCCATAGATCTTATCAATGCCTCCCTTATCAAAGGTGTTCGCTCTACCTGTTTCTAACGAAATGGACCGAACTAAGAAAGTACATACCTGCCTGTTGTATTCACTGTAATACACCTAGATAATTGACTCTTATGCTTCGTATTAGCAGATTTCCATTAATGGAAATCAGCTATTGAGGTTTATAAGGACCTATATCAGGTGACAAAAATGATGACCGTTCAAAATTATAATATATTTACACATTGCAGAACAAGAACTTGGTTTAAAACAAATTAGTGCCCTAGTGAATATTTATAGATAATACATGAATAAATATTTTTAACGATTAAAATTATAAGAAATTTAAATAATTAGTCATAATAAATAACTAAACAACTACAAAAAAATCAATATTTACAGTTTAAAATGTATAAAACTTGAATAAATAGTCCAAAAAACCAAATATATATATATATATATATATATATATATATATATATATATATATATATAAATTTTAAATACGAAAAATACAGAAGTGAGACAATCGCTTACCTCTTCACAATCGTCGTACTGTCTTTTAATTGTCACGAAACACGATATGTACACGGTTCATGTAGAACTAAAGATCACCTTCGTTAACAGCAGAAATTGGTCCGGAGGGAGGGGGGGGCGAAATATCTCCGTTATTATACATTGGGATGAAAACTTTTATATAACTAATCTTGTTGAAAGTTTAATTTTATATAAATGTTGTACTGCCTTCTTTTTCTCTATTTTGAATATTAACCGAGATTTTTGTACTTTTTAATTTTTAACATTCATTTCAATCTTCAACCCCCACTCTTACTCATGTCATATTAACGATAAGCTTTTATATGATGGACCTCTTTATTTGACGCTTAAATGCCAGAAATTGTTTTCATTGAGACTCTCCTTTCTGTGATACGTAGGCGTCAATTATGATTTTTGGGTCTTGAGTCAAAAATGTTTACTTCATCTACACCATACTGGATATTTGACTTCATCATTAAATACTAAAGATTTCAATCCTCGATGGCTTAATAGAATGAAATAGGGGGGGGGGGAGAAGCTTAAGAGGAAGGGATATTCGAAAATTCAATATATTCCCGTTATTATGAGTAAGATTGAAAAATGTTACAAAATTAATTTTGTTAAATTATTAATGCTCTAAAATTGTCGTGAACACACAATATTAAATATTAGTAATGAGCGCAGTGGCAAACAACAAAAATCCTATCGAAAAAGAGAAAATGTGATATGAACACTGATATAATTGAAAATCAAGTTCACTTTTACAAAAAAACAAAAATAATAAGAATATAACTTTACCCTTCTTAAATTCACCAATGACAGTTCAATTTCTTCTTTGGATTGATAAATACAAGGCACCATATTGTTTGCTTACTCCTTGTATTTCCTATTGTATTAGCATATAAATCGCTTCCCCTTCCACGAATACTTTCTTAGCCGAGGGTAACTTTCTTATCAAGAAAGTTTACAGAGCCATTCCTTTCACTGGAAGAAAGATACAACTCCATTAGAACTCTTCCAAAAGGGTGGCTAAGTCCGAAGTGACTTGCCGAACAATGTTTTTTCCCCCCAATAGATATCTAACTGTCACACGAGAAGTTCAGCATTTGAATGAATCTATTGAAGAAAATGACTGACTGTGGTATTAAATTTCAATTTTGTAAGTTTTCTGACTTCATGCATTCCGTCATGATGTTCGATATTGAAGACGACTGAGTAAGGTGTAATTCTGAACTACTGTGCTAGCCACATATCTTCGGCTTTTAACGCTTTAATTACCGCACCATCGATCATTAACCAAATTCCATAATTTATTATTTCTTGTAAATTTCGAAGGCAAATTTGCACATGCGACAAATCACTTTGCGACCTTGCATATCGAAAAAACTTCCTTCGCATGATGTTTTGGGAGCTGTAATCTACAATTTGTGTCCTATATATTTTGCTGTGATCAACGATTTTTTTTTTAAATATTTTTCTTCAGCCTATAGTAAAACTCATCAGTTTGTAGTGCTTTAAGAGTAATACGGAAATATAGAATTAAATCTGACTTGTAATACCCATCATAAATCGTATGAGTAACCATTTCAGCGAAGGCACTACATCTCTACATGGCAAATGCATATGTAAGATGTTATTAAATAATTACGTTTTAATAACCTGAATTAAAAAGTATTTCTGTGATTAGTATTTCTCCATGATGTGATAAATATGGTGACTGAAGCAATGCAAGATGAAGAAGGGAATTGTTGATTGTAATGTTAATTTCGTTTATTCGCTTACTAGAGAATAATCGTTCCTTGGCTACAAACAGAATATCGCTTACTTAATAGAAAGAAGAAGAAAGTTGAACTTGTTTCTATGCTGTCAAGAGAATGTTGATGACAACAAAACAAACTTTAAAAAATATGATTTATATTGGTTGCAATGTTATTCCAGCACATTTCCTAATAGTAAGAAGTACTTTTAGCAGATTTCCCTTAAGGGAAATCAGCTATTGAGGTTGTACTCATGACGGAATTTTCGAAATTTTTCTTCAAATGTCTATCGATCCTACCCAGGAGATGACGAAAATGAGGTCCGTTCAAAACTGTATATATATATATATATATCTATATATATATATATATATATATATATGTATATATCTATCTATCTATCTATCTATATATTTGTCTGTTACCGCTCTAGCGGCCGCAATTTTTGTTTGATCGTTACCAAACTCGATATTTAGTCGTTTTATGTAAAAAGAAAGATCAAGTTCGTTAACCGCTGAAATCGGACCAGTGGGAGGGGGGGTTTAGAGGGGAGGATTTTCGAAAATTCGAAATATCTCCGTTACTGTACGTCGGACCGAAAAATTGTACAGAATCAATCTTATTGCAAATTAAATTTACTATAAATATTGTTATATACATTTTTTCTCTATCTTGAATATTAACCGAGATATTTGCATTTGTATTCTGCGTGTACCAGTAGGCTATGTTCGGACTTTCCGCCGAGAGCTCTGGTGGCCGTTTCCATAACCAATCGCCCCTCGTGAATAGGTTTAGAGGTTAGGTTAACTGTTTTTTGGGGCTAGAAACTACTGGGTTATTACGCCCTAAATAATGTTTTAGGTTTAGAGGTTTCTTACTACTACAGTTGTTATTAGGCAGATTTCTCTATTGTAAAACTTCACGTGGGAAATCTGCTTAGTTTACGCAGCCCCTGCGTAACGGACTTTTTGAGTTTCCCGCCAAAACCAAGTTCGGCCCTTTGCCGTAAGTGTTGGGCTCTTGTATGGAGATTTCTCTATTGTAAAACTTCACGTGGGAAATCTGCTTAGTTTACGCAGCCCCTGCGTGACGGACTTTTTGTTTTTTGACTTGATAGAAGTAAGATATGATTGATGAAATGAGTGCATTATTGACTGAGAAGTTAATCCTATGCAATTTACAACCAGGGACATACTTTTCGTGTCTCGTTATTGATGACTCCGAGGATAAAAGTCTTCATTTCCTAACGACATGTACATTCTGTTATTCGAAATTTACATAGTTTATTGACTGTGAAGTTCATTCTGTTCTTTTTGACAAACGTGCTATTTGTTGCTCAAAATTGGCTATGAAGTTCAACATGTATCCTGACGACAAGTACCTTTTTGATGTTGATCATCGACGACAATAGTAGTTAGGAATGACGAAGATAATGCCTGTCATTTTGCAGATCGCTCGCATTATCTGATATTTAATATTGACTCTGTCAGAAGTAAAGTTTAATTGAGAATATTAAGGGCGTTATTGATTCAGAAGTTAAATCATGTCCATTTGCTGACGATACATACTTTTCATTCGGCATTCGTGAACTTCTCATTCGACATTCGTGACGATTCTAGTAAGGTATAATTGATACAATGAATTGACTCAGAAGTTAATCCAGTCAATTCAGAGACGAACAGAACTATTCTTTTATGTCATTGACACCTACTCAAGTAAAACGTACTTGTGAAAATTAGTATCTCATCGACTTCGAAGTGAAACGTTTTTTTCCTGAAGACACGTACTCTTTGTTGTGGGACATTTAGAGCGAGGCATACTGACCCAGGATGAGTAAATGGGTAAATTCGAGAGGCTCACGAAGAAGGCGTCGATAAATTGTTCCGTTTCATGTTCCACGTCAGGTCGGTTTGAGGTCGTGCCTCGACTCGTAAACAACAACTCGTTGGCCAGAATTAACTCTAGCCTACTACAACTCTCTCTCTCATTCTTATTAACGCTGAATTTTCCCAATCGAAACAATAAAAGGAAAAAAACCCGATAACCTTCATTAGGTGATTTCGTGAGGTCCCTTTTATTGAGTTTATATTGTTCAGAGACTTAGCGCCGCGATTAAAGAAGATCTTAATCGTATGACGTGTTTATGAGATGGCGTTCATTGTGTTTTTACTTTTTATGTGCTTCCATTATTATTTATTTAATACCAATTTATGCTACTGTTGTTACGTTGGACAATTTTATTGTTAACTTACACTCCAAAGTCTATGAACACGTTACTATAGTTCTAGTTGGTTAATTTCATTTATTTCATACTCTGGTTATTGCTTGAGCATTAATGGAATCTTAATATATTGCCTCATAAAACCACCGCCACACATAGGACGCTATTAAGATACAATTTGTGAAAAACAAATACCCATGTTTATCCGACCTTCATGTGGATCGATGTTGGCGACAAACTTAAGAAGCTTGTGGAATTGTTGACAGCAATTATATTATTGGAAACTGTCATAATCAATGGCGTATTGTTTATAGACTCAATTTTTTTGAAACCATTTATTACCACCTTTAGAGAAAAAGTGTTCCATAGGGTGTTTTTGTTGCAATCTTCCCATTAATAATGAAATGTAATACTTCATTTGCTAATGTACTAATGAATACAACCTTGTACGACGGCATAATAACCACTGTAACAAGCACAATTGTCGGAGAAATATAAATTAGCCGGACAATCAAGTCGATTGATAATCATGTGCTTGGAATGATTGACAGACGGTTCAGTTGCCGCGAACGGGTTAACAAGATCTGTTCTCAGGTCGGAATAAGGAATCAGATCGTTGAGCCGACTCGGCGAGTCCTTGAGATCCTGCCACTCTTGGAAGGAGGGCATAATGACTCCGAGAACTGGGAATCGTTCTCGTAAAGAACGACTCCGCTGCCTTGTACCTTTTTGCTATGTGAGGGCACATACATTACTTTCACACTTACTCTCTTTACAGAGAGCGCTCACTCCGGAGTCCGGAGCGTTTCTAATCGAATTCAGGGCGGGGTTCTCTGGCTAGGTCTGTCCACCCTTTGGTCGATTTATGAACCGACGGCTGTCGGCTGAGTCTTATTTGGATTGGGTCGAGGAACGATATGGCGAAACAGGTTCTTTATGGAAACACGGGCTCTGACAATGTTTCCAACACTATCGACTTATTATAATGAACACATTAATGACAACCAAGTACCTAATTACCGCTATATAAGTCCATTATCTTGCTCTTTTGCGAACTACAAAACATTTCATATTCTACTCTTTCGCATACACTCAAAGCAGGCGATCCAATTCACAATGCTATTTCAGCTTGCAAATTAAACTCACCACCGACATCTTCTCAGTTCTTAGTTCATTTGAAGTATTCATCTACCCATGAGTTTTTTACTTCAGAAACATTTCTTCTTCAAAAACGAAGAGCTCTCGACGACCATGTGCATGTGATATTTGACAATACAAGCATGGAAATCACCTGTCACCCCTAAATGAAAAGCCTCCCTATAACTGCTCATGAAGATTTTAATTGTCTTCAATTCACGAAGAGTTAACATGAAAAATGGTTCACATACGATCTAGGTATTCTATAAACAATACGTCTATTTCTTCAAATTTCCCAAACATTGAATTAGTTAACTCTTTAAAGAAGTTAATTATATTAATAACTTAACTGTCTTAAAAACGATGAACGCTAATGGGCCCTTCTATTTGAAATATAGTAATTTAGTTTTTGTTGTTTTTGTTTTCTGTAAAGGCTTATATTGCGATTTCCTCGATTTCTGGCGGCTGTTTGAATTCTACTAGAGACTTACCAAAAATAAAGGCATTAAAAATATTTGCACGACACGAAAAGAGGATCACTTTCTAGTTTAATATAGGGAATGGAATGGATAATTCATTGTGTATTGATCCAACAACTATTATGTCACTTCAAGTAGTACGGATGGGAATGTGGTAGATAGGAAAATATACGGAGAAAAAAATGGGAATGAGAACTCGAACTTTTATCAGCCAGTAGAAAGAGTAAGCTCAGTAATAGTATAGATTTTACTGTCTCCTTTTTGAGAATTTTGGAAAAGTGGAGCCAGAGTGTTTTACCGAACTAGGGTACGATGCCTGGGATTCCACTTCAAAATTTAGCTAGTTATGCTGTTTCTAGCCATCCCTTCCCCAAGTATAGCTAGTATTAAGCAATTAAGTAGCTACTTAAATAAACATTTCGCGAACGTGTCCAAAGCTGTTAATGGCCTGTGGTTATTGAGATTTAATTAGGAAGACGACAGTTCCACTTCTCTTTGTCCTAAGAGACAAATGTACGAGCAATGAATTGCCTATAGATTTTTTAGTGGCCATTCAAATTGCACTATTGATAAAACATTGTCGGGGTAGGGCTTATTTATTCTGATAAATAGGTTGGTTGCATCGTGCTAGTAGGCTCTCAGCCCGTCGGGCACGAATCCAGAACTGCTCTTGGCAATATACGAAGGTCGTTAAAGATATGGAACTCCTCATTCCTTCTAAAAGGGCAATAAAGGAAACGATTCTCTTCTCTGTCCTAGAAGATTGTTCATGGGAATTTATAAGGGCTGTCTCCCACCCACCCTTCCCTTTAGGGAAAATAGATGTAGAATAATGGGCGTCTCGTCTGCTCCTCATCTGCCCTTATGATGATATTTAGTAAGTTAATGGGTTCTGTCAGTGTTACCAGTCGTCCCCAAAGACTTATGGGTTCGTTGCCATGTCTGATTCTCAAGGTAGCCAACTAAAGTCTAATAAATATAACGAGTTACTTCTATACTGAGCATCATTGTAGCAAGAACCAAATCCCATCAGATTTACCTATTAGTTGCAGTGATTAAAAGTGAAAACGATATCACCTATGAAACTATGCCTTGGATAGACTAAATTCGTTTTCTTACGACATTTATTAATAATATATTTTCCTCAAACTTGACTATTCATTAATGTATCAACTTCCATCATCAACCTTCAGTGTTTCCTTACTACTCCTACACTAAAAACTGCATCACAAAGAATTTATTCAATCTTAAAGTTAAAGGGGGCTCAGGTTAGTCATGTGAGTTAAATCGTTGACTTTAATTCACATGGTAGACCTAGAGTGGCGAGTTCGATTCCGATTATTTAGTGATGAAATTCAATAAATGAAATCCTTAGTCCTATGCTAGGGAAGGGTGGTAACCTGTAGATAACCCGTCCCAGTTAGCCTTAGCTGCAAAAAGTGGACGTTAATAAATAAATAATTTATTTTTTAATTTTATTTAACGCTGGGAATTTACTGTGGGAGAAACGGAGACTAGAACTTGATTCGACACCATCATTTCATTCAACAGCAAATCATAAATCTCTTTGCAGATTTTAGACCAAATCATATGCCCATAAAAGTTCGAAAGACAACGAAGTTGTTGTGTATAAACGTTAAAAGATTTTAGTTAATACTAGTAAAAGCGTTCCGTTTGAAATTATTTGATATTACGAACATAGAAAAACGCTTACACGCTCATATCTACACTTATACTAAAAAAGTTCAGAAGTATGAATACATTTTTTTGGATGTTGTATTGCGGAAATACACTTATAACTAACTAGTCCTATTATTACACAAGGATCGACTTATTTTTAAAAAAGTTGATGTTTTCTCACGTTCTGAATCATTCCCAAATACTCCGTAAGGATACAATATAATATATTTTTCTACCACTTGATTACACTTTTTGTTTGGATAATATTCATTGAATGTATATTTCGTCATTTAATATTTGTAACCAAAAATTAAAATAGTTCTTAGTTGTTTTGTTTATGAATCACCCTCGTAGTTAATGCACTAGCTAAAGAGCTAAGTGAATTACTTTCTAATTATTAAATAACTTCTTTTTAAAGTATTCATCGTACTTAAATAGCAAGAGTCGTCATAAAATAAACTCCCTTTCTCCGCGCAGGCTTATTAAAACAATGCCCTATATGTTTCGTAGCCTTTAAGCCACCTCATCAAGAGCCATTCCTTTTAGTTCTGAAGTGCTCTTGCAATTGTTAAAAAGGAACCTTCCACTCTAAAGATGCGGATAAAACTGGGATTCCCGGACTAAAGTCTGCGTGGAAAAAAGTAACTTGTGTTTGTGACCCTTGCCATTAAAGCATGAAGACTATTACAATATTTTATCCAGGATTGGAAGGAAAATTATTTTTATTACGTATCGATTATCGGGAGGCCACAGATTTAAAGATGATTATTAAATCATAATTAAAAAAAATCACTTTATTATTTAAAATAGCACTTTTAGAATTTCTAAATGACATAATAGTTAAGGGGAGACCGCTCATTATTTATAGATAAAATATTTTCTAGTTCAACCCCTAATATCGTAATTCGATGTTAATGCTATGAAGGCTGTTCATACTTGACTTGGTTGTCTTGGTCATTCTGTTTCTTTTATTATCAGAAAATGAGTGACAGTTTATTAACAACAACAAGACTTTGTGTTTATTTGTATAAGTACTTTCTTTTTTAATTTTCCCCAAAAGTGGGCATTTCAAATTACACGAATGTTTTGTTTAGGCAGAATATCTGCTTATATATAGATCATCTCAACATTAGTTATTATTTCTTCTCTTAGGACAATTTTTATTACAGGCGATCCTGGTTTGTCATTGGTCATCCTGATATTTTGCAGGACATCTCCGGGGTTTCCCGAGGGATTGTACTATGTCCCAGGATGTTAAAAGATTTGTATCAGCCGCCCACTTGGAGTCGGGAGTTCCACTTGTCCCCTGGCCATGTGGCTTTCTCTATAGCACTCTCTTATAACTTCTCTCTCTCTCTCTCTCTCTCTCTCTCTCTCTCTCTCTCTCTCTCTCCTCTTTCTCTCTCTCCCTGAGAATGGGCCTCGAGAACACTCAGGCGTCCCCCAACACTATGGGGTTGAGCAATAACTCTGAGCCACTTATTTCACTGATTGCCTTCGCTTTGTTTTCTTCCGTGATTGCGTAACTGTCCCCCTTTTAATAGGCCGAGAGAGATAGAGAGAGAGAGTGTGTGTGTGTGTGTGTGTGAGAGAGAGAGAGAGAGAAGAGAGAGAGAGAGAGAGTGAGAGGGGGGACATAATTACATAACTATGAGTAAAAACATTATTATAAATGCAATGCGACAGGTCTCTTAAGAACTCATTGTCATTACAAATAATAAAAACTGGATTGATAATGATGGTTCATTTTTTATCAGTAGTATTACAAAGAAATATATTAAAGCCAACAAAATCAATTAAGGAAATAAGGGGATGAACTTTCAATCTCTTTACCATGGAAATATCTCGTTCTTGTTTAAATTCATAATGTAGTCAGCTCTAATAATTGGGAAAATTTACTGATGAATTATTTTGGTTGTACATGAGTCTATATTGAGTTATTAATCAATAGCAGTTCAGTTAGACATCATTGAACATGTTTATATTTCCAGATACATGAAAATTACAGCAATATATTGGCTACCTGTCATTCAATATTGCAATTGATTTATTTTATTTATTAGCTCCTTGAATTTAGTTTTTATTTGTTTGCGTCCACTTTGTGTTACTGAGTCTAATTGGAACGACTTATCTACATGTGACCACTCTTTTCTAGCAAAGGTGGGATTTCAGGATTTCATATAATGAGTCCATAAATGAAATTCTTTATACCAAGTGTGAATCGAACTCATCACTTTAGGTTTACCAAGTGAGATTAAGCCCAACGCCTTAATTCATATGAGTCAAATCCAATGTTTTATTTAGATTCGGATAAAATATAATAGAATATTTTATTTATTGCCGAACTGTCCAGTGCAGTATTATCACGAATCATATCACAGGTGTTAGTAAAAACTCCCGATGATCGCTTTTGGTTAAAATGCTCCTATAAACTCCGTGAAGTACTATTTCTTGATTTATTTTAAATTATCGTAAATTGCTTAAACTAACGTAAATGCTTAAATTACTTTCAGTTATCATTATTAGTCATTTTTACTATTGTGTGAGCTTTTGAAGCACTTGGTTTGTACCTAGCTTGTTATAAATATACAGGCAAGCTGATGTAGTACCTGATGTTAGTGATCCGTCCATCAGTTCATTACGGAAAGAACAGATTCATGCGCGGTTGAATATAAACGTAGCTTTGATGCGCAAAGTCGAGTTTCTACTTGAAGGACGTGAGATATTGGCCGTTTTCATTAGCGGGTGATAATAATAATGGCGGTCTAGGCGAAGGAGTCTAGAAGACATCGGACGGAGGTGTTGGGTCGGCGCATTTAGACCAAAATAATAAATCAAAATTATCAGGCGTGGGTATGGCTACGGAGTCGTAGCTATGCCGTCTGCATACATTACTGGAGGGGGGGGGGCACTCACTCTCTCTCTCTCTCTCTCTCTCTCTCTCTCTCTCTCACACACACACACACACACACACACACACTCCTCTTAAACAACACATCCATTCAAGCGTGTTTCCTACTCTTTACGCAACCGGGACATCGCAAACGCGACAAGAAGACAACCCATAATCATCAGTTGTCACAAATTTGGGCCCTCTAAAAATTATAGATTCTCACTGCAGAATCATCAGGAAACTGAAATCAGAGCTCTAGTCATATATGTGTGTCCTACGTGTTAAGTTCTGAGGAGATGACAGTAAATCAAGAGTACGTAGGCATAAATTAAGGACCGGTGACGTGAAAAATGAATTTCAATGTATAATTAATTATACATGACGGGATATTCCGAGGATAAGAAAATCCTTTTTCTAAAAACATCATGCGATCTACCTGAAACATTAGCTGAGGCCAAGAATCATCACAAATCTTACCTGAACAGAGAATGTCCTGAAGGAGTTAAGCCCGTTTTCTTGTATAAAACACAACAACAAAACAATGAAGTTACAAAAGAATCCTTCTTAAAAATAAAATATAAGCATAAGGCATGCCGTATGGTAACAGATCAATGTGTTCTCAGATATAACAGAATAGTTTGTACAGGTCCAAAAACCTCTTTGGTTGAATCTTCATTTATCCTTATATAATAAAAAAATTCTGTTTATATAGTAATAAAATTACTGATTCGTCATACTAAAAACAAAGGTCACAAACAAAAATTCCTTTTTTTTTCCATAGGTTTTATTAAAAAAGCACTGAACGTTTCCTAACCAATGCTCATGCGAACCTTCCGCATTGTGGAGGCCGTTGAAACTGAGATTCTCGAAGGAGTATGTCAGCTATAGTAAACTCTGCTTGAAAAACAGGAGTTTTTGTTGGTGGTCTTTGCCATTAATGTATGAAAAGTATTGGTTCTCAATATTAGCTCATTATAGTGCCCTGATGAAGATTTGTTTATGATTTTTTATTGCAACCATTGGATTTGTTTAGGAAGATTATCTTTTCTTGGGTATTACTGAATCTTGTGAAATCAATTGTTTGATGTCTTGGAAAAATGACTTCTTCTATGGCTGAGTATATTTTTTATCGTCATGTCTTATTAATATATGCTCAACACCTTTCTTGATCTTAATTTTCACAATCTGCGTCCCAAAAACGGTTAGCTCGGAAGGAACCGACACTGCCGTGGGAAAATGTCGCCGTGGAACACTGGGGCGACAAGAGCACAAATATCAGCTAAGGAACTAATAAGGCTGTAAATGGCGGTGATATGTAGTTCCCCAGAGTCATTATTGGGTGATTAAACGTCGGCTAGGGTTTATGGGGTCGGAACTCGGCGGTAGATAGCGCTTCCAAGGTGGTGGGACTTACTTAGTCTTAGTAAATCATAGATGGCGCCCTCAACAATAGGCCCTCTCCTCCAATTACACTACACCCCCCACCTCCCTGGCAGATAATATCACGATATACGGCTCCTAGGGTGCGCTACCTTACAGCCCGGGCAAAAATTTATATTTCTCTCTCGCTCTCCTGATATGCAATCCTTTCGACCCCGGACCCTCCAAAAGATCACGTTTCTCTTTTATATTTTCTTCAAACCAAATTTACTTGCTACAAAACTGTTTTTTTTATAAAGAAAAAATCAGTCTATTGATTCCGTAAACATCAGACCATAGTAAGTAGCTCATCTTTTCTAGAAAACGTAGCCATTGGGTTGAAGTATAAGAGAACACTTGTTAATTCTGGAATATTACTATTTTAGTCACTTCAAAAAAAATATAATTACTCAAGAATTTGATTTTATCCAACTATCTGCAACATTTCTAAACAGGCACGTTTTATTACACCTTAGGTTCTGAGTTGAAACTGAAATATATTCCATAAATTCTAGGCCACTGAAAAAAATCGATAATTACTTAACGCCTGCCTCATGTATTTTCTTTTACCGAGACGTCTGGTTCCATAATACTAGGAAATAAGAAATATTTAATCTACAAGTTCATCTTTAGGATTTTTTTCTAATAGAGTTTTTAACTTTTCACATAATTCAAAAAGGGACTAAAGAGGTTCAAATCGTATGAAATATAAATAAAAATAGATATTTATTAAAAAAGTGACGAAAGTAGATCATTTTACAACTCAAGTGAAACGTTTACCCACCCGAGCGAAGCGAGTGTGGTAATTTCACGAGAGTTGTAAATTCTACTTTCGTCACGAGTGTAATATTAATTTTTTTCTGTAATCGTGTAATACATGATCAGATCAAAACAGAATATGAACAAAATTAGGATGTTGTGAAGATTATGGTATGTTGTTGGTAAGTTATAAGCATGGTTGTGAAAGGTTATAAGCATAGTTATAAAACAACTAGTTATGATTGTGAAGTAGTGCAGTTATAAACAAGTGCAGGTTATAAACAAGGAAGGTAATTATTATTATATTTAAATTTTAAAATATATTGATTATTTCCACCAATAATTCATTCACATTTCAATTTATTTTGTTAAAATAAATTCTTACAATGTTAAGAAACATTTAAAAGCATTTAATTTCCAACTTCAAATTATTTTTTAATTTATACTTATTACTAATTAAGAAGGCAATTCACTTTCTTCACTCTATTGCAAAATGTTTCACTTTCTTCACTCATTTCAGTTTAGTAATGTTACTATTATTCAACGATTACAGAAAAAATAAATTTTCCGTATGAAATAAAGGAGATACATCCAATGGAATAATACCTGTAACACAAGAATCTTGGATTACTTACTTTACTACCCATTTGGTTTTCCTGAGCACGTTTGCAATAGCTTCAACTGGAAAAAAAAGCTTAAAAATTTGAGCTTAAACCTTTTGGTCTCCAAACCTTTGGTACTACTTACAATAGATAATATTTTATGTAATCGTTTATCCTTTACCATAGATGGCTTTAATTGGGTTTAATTCCTCAAACACGTGTTTATTACTATAGAAAAAGGAGAAAATTCATGTTTTCTTTTGTCAATAATTTGAATTAACCCAAGGGTGAACCGTTTCCAATTGAGTTTTTTTACTACAAACAATGAAGAACTCACAATTTAAAAAAATCTTAATGTTCTTCATCTAATTTACAATAGTACAAATAATTTGCCTTGTGCAGAAAAAAAGGACATTAGTTTATAATTAGTCTTTATAAATTTGCATCATGAACAGGAAAAATATCCAATCATTAACTTATCTTAAAACGGGCTCAGGTTAGCCATGTGAGTTAAAGGGTTGGCCTTAATCTCACATGGCAAATCTAGAGTGGCGAGTTCGATTCCGGCCTGGGCAATATGAATGTATTTAATGACGAAATTCATTAAGTGAAATTCTTAGTCACACCTGGCTAGAAATGGGTGGTAAACTATAGAGAACCCGTCCCAATTACTCTTAGTTGCAAAAAGTGCACGTTAATAAATAATAATTATCTTAATACTTCGTCTTAGAAAACATTAAAGGATACTATTAAGATTGAGTAAATTTTCCGAAATGTCACTTAAAATTCTTTCATTGGCAAGTGGAGTCTCTTTGCCAATCCGCTTTGAGGAAAGACAGATGGTCAAGACTGATGGTTAAGTTGAAATTTTGCATTCTTTTGAGATTTTAGACATTTTTGGCAAAAATATTTCACTTCAACATGCTTTCTTAATCTCTGCTTCCAATTTGGTGGACGAACGTTTCAAGGATGGTTTGATTTGGCTTCCTGTCCAGAGCCTAAGGAATGATAAGAACGGCAATAAATCTTGAAGATAATAGATAATGTGTGTGGATAGTGGATTCGTTCGTGGAGGCACGGGATTAAAAGGGCGAGTTTAAGGGTTATTTTTTTTTTCTCCCTTTTTATTTTTTCCCGTCCGAGAAACAAAAAGGGTCAGGACTCCCTTTTTCTGAGGGCTCATTCGTATTTACACCCTTTTCCAGGACTGGGTCGTATTTCACGCTCCGAATGCGCCATGAAATTCGTTGCCGAAGTTCCACAAGCCGCGGACGGAATTGCCCCCCCCCCTTTCTACCCCCCCCCCCCCTCCGAGCGGAAAATCTCTGGGGGGTTTTCGCTGGAGTTGCGCACCGTCGGGGGGAGGTTCGCGCTTGAATATAAAAAGAAACAGAAGATAAGAAAGAGGCGAGGCTTCATTACTATTCATTCGAATTGTAGTGGGAGGTGAAATAATGGTGATAAATCAGCTGATGTTGGAGGGGTGGAGGAGCTAGATAGGGGAAGAGTTTGGAATAAATCTGAGGGTTATCTTTTCTTTTAGGCGGGAGTAAAGACTTTTCGCGGGCAAAACCCCCATTGGTTTCCTATCTGGCCCTCTAAATCCTTCCAAGAAGTTGTTGCTCTTAAACAAATCTATCATCCTACTTGAGCCTCGCAAATGTCTAACAAGAATGCTGTATGTATTGCTCGGAAGTATTAATAAAGTTCCGAAATATATATTCAATGAACTTTACTTCATCACAAATGGAAAAGATCTTATTCAGTAATCTATGCTTACATGGAAATACTAGACTCCAGTTTCATTTAGCCATATTTTCTTATTTTTACCTTATTTCGGATGTATCAAATTGACGAAAATGCACAATAATCATTTAAACTTTTTCTAAAATATTCCCAAGTTCGATTCCCGCCCTGGGCAGTAGGAATTCATTTGGTGACGGACTCATTAAATAAATCTTCCTAAATTAACCCCATCTATAGTACTATATCCAGCTTCAATATATCCAGCCCGGAGAACTACCTGACATTTAAAACAAACATAAAAAAGCTAAGATCTGTTAGCCAATTAAGAGTATCAAGCTCAGAATTCACCAAACTTCAATCACGAAACAAAACTTTCTCATTCAAAGCTCTGGAACCTTGCACTTTTTGTAATCAATTCATCCCTAATAGCCTGTCACATATACTTCTCTACTGTGAGAAGCTCATTGAAGATAGAAATAAATATCTACGAACACTTTCCTCAGCAGTCAGTGATGTGCATAAAATTGAAGAGATACTTAGTATCGATAGCCTCGAAAAACTACACCAGATTTACTGCTTCATCACGTCAGCATGCAATACTCTGGAATCTATAAGTGCTGATGGACCACACTCCAGTTAAATGTTATATTAAGACGAATTTATATAATTATAGAATGCTTTTAGTTATCTTTATGTATTATATTTACTATTTACCCTATATTGCTTTTTTTTTGTTTTTCTTTATTGCCATATTATTGTTGAACTCAAGAATTTGGATTTAATTATTTATTTAAAAGACAGAATTGTTATTTGTTTATTTAATTTGTACAAGATATAAATCTTTAACAAATACATATATATTCTATATTCTATTCATTAAATAAATTCCTTAGTCTCACCCTGGCTAGAAAAGGATGGTAACCTGTAGATAACCCGTCCCAATTAGCCATATTAGCATAAAGTGGATGTAAATAAATATAAAATAAAACATTACAACATAAAATAATAATATGATAATGAATGTTTTATGAACATTTGTTTTTTTTTGTTAATTATTTTAAACTAGCAAATGTGTTGCCCTTATGTGATTTTTTGTATATCACGATTACATTAAAAAATAATCAGACACTTAAAGGCATCCTGCCCGGCATGTCGATTTCTGAACTCTCAGATAGATTGAAGCCTATTGAACACCCAAATTGATGAAGCCAATTGGACAATCAGATTGATTGAACACTCATATTGATTGAACGCTCATATTGATCGAGGCCTATTGAACACTCATATTGATTGAATACTATTGAACTCTCAGATTGATTGAAGCCTATTGAACGCCCAAAATGATTAAGCCAATTGGACACTCAGATTGATTGAACGCTCATATTGATCGAGGCCTATTGAACACTCATATTGATTGAATACTATTGAACTCTCAGATTGATTGAAGGGTATTGAACAATCAGATTGATCGAAGCCTCCTTATGCAAGGCTACGCGCTACGGAGAAGTGGCCATCTAACAGTTGTAGCTTCGAGTCGTGTTTTCCCAATAATACTAGCGTATTTCGATGAATTTCCTACTCTCGAGCAAATCATTTGCTTTAGTCCGAATATGGAATACCGTAATATAAGATTCAGGCTCGTATCTACATCATAATGTCTCAAGAGTTTCACTTGATGAATAACAATACTTCAAAATCAGCGAGCAAACAAATATGGTCTGAATTTCCACACTCGCAGCCATCCAGGCCAATACTCGAACTTTCCATATTGCAATATAATTGAGTCACAGCTGTTTGAGGGAATCTTTCACTGTATCGTTACTGAGGGGGTGGGACGAAGCTGACTAGTCCCGAAATAAGAGTACATGTGGTTAGTCGAAAGACACGACGGTATAGAGAGAGAGAGGGCGACCAAGATCTAGTTGGGAGGATGAACAAGAGAGATGCCCGAAGAGTAACACATGTATAGCCGGCAACATCCTGCCCTGCCCAGACACTAAATCAACATGCTCCACCATTACTCACTCCCCACTCTTTCTCTCTCTCTCCTCTCCTTTTAGATTCCTTTTTATTTCTTTAAACTTTTATATTATTTTTTTTCTTTCTTTATTTTTTTTTTTGGTTAATGTCTTTTTCCTTTATTTCTGCCCAGCTCTCTGAGGATCTCGTATCTAGTCCTCTTAAAGCATAATCGTTGCCTTTCTCGTCTTCAAATGGAACTTCCACTTTGCCAGTTAACGTTTAATGTAAAGTTTCAATTAATGAATCTATTTCATATTAGTTATTGAGGTCCTACACATTACACCACCGATAAATTCAATCTAATTGCAAATTATAGTTATAAACATTTGTTCTCTATTTTTAATATTAACAGACTCCGGTCCGACTCACGTCATATAGCCAAAAGCTGCTATATCATGAACCACTTTATTCTTACCTTAAATACCAAATATTGTTTTCATTAACCGCTTACTGCGTGAAATGCATGCAAATAGGTAGTGCGGTGACGCCATCATTTTTGATTTTGAGGTATAAGTCGAAAATATTTATTTTTTCTATAACCATACTCGATATTTAACTGTTTCATTAACACAAGAGATCGTTTTAGCTAATGGCTGATTAAATCGGGGGTGTTAGGGGGAATTTCGAAAATTATTTTGAGTCCTATCGCAAAATGTTATAGTATCAAACTTGTTTAGCTACAATTGTTGTTTACATTTTTTCGTAACTCTAGTATTAAGCGAGTTATTGGCTTTTTCGTTTTCAGCCTTCAGTACCTTCTTTCAACCCCCGTCCCCCACCCACAACCCTTTTATTCATCTGTATTTACATAGAAATAGAGAATGAGGTTAAAAGTGTGTTATACCAGCACGTGGGAAATCTGCTTAGTTTACGCTTCCTCTAATGTCTCCCCTCTCCTCTCACTCCAATTTCTGTATTTAACGAACATGACGTTTAGTTTTGCAAGAATCGCCTAGGTACATGTAAAGTTTGGTAATGTTCAAACAAAAATTGTGTCTGCTAGAGTGAGAATAGACAAGTTAGGAATATATAATTTAAACGGAGCTCATTTTCATTATCCACCAGGGGTCAACAGAATTCGAGAAAATTTTTCGAAAATCGCATCATGAGAACAGCTGATTTTCCTTAAAGGAAATCTGCTAAAAACTCCAATTTAGTTCCGTTAAGAACTACGAACTCACTTCAATACTTTTTTTTAAAATTTATTAACGCCCACTTTATGCTACTGTGGCTAATTAGGACGGGTTATCTACAGGTTACCATCCTTTTATAGCCAGGATGGGACTTAGGATTCCATTTAATGAGTCCGTCAGTAAATAAATTCCTATTGCCCAGGGCTGGAATCGAACTCGCCTCACTACGTTTACCATGTGAGTTTAAGACCAAGGCCCCAATTCACACGGCCAACCTGAGTCCCTTCACTACCTCTGTAGCGATGCGAAAAATCATATTTGGTATTGGGTCTCCTTATCTTTATGCAATATTTAACTAACAAATGTTAGAGACGGCAATTTTATTTTTGACAACACTAAATTCTACTTCAGAGTCAAGCTTGTCAAACAACCAGGCATGGATAACTGGATAAAATCAAAGATTTCAGAATATAATGAGATTTCCGCGTGTACCTGAAGAGATTTTACAATATTTGTTTTCATTATACTGTTAAAATAACATGTGTTTTCAGTGTATCGTTTGAGTACGCAAAGTGATACTGTTCTTTACTAGTACAGAAAAGTAACAGCTGTTATTGGAATATTCCTCATTATACTATCATTCATTGTATATTGCATACTTACTTAACCTGTATTTATTAAATCAAAACAATGTTTAATAATAGTGCGTGTTCAAATATTCCGGAAGATATTTTAAATGAAGCAAACATAGCTGTTAGTGAATTAATTCCGAAGAAATCCGGTCATAAGTATGAAGCTGAGTATAGTAACTTCTGTGAATGGAAAAAAAAGAAGAGAAGTCGGAGTATTTTCTGAAGAAGTAATACTTGCATATCTTTTAGAATACCGCAAAAAGGTATTAATATAAGTAACAATAAAAATTGCACAATAAATATTAATTTTAAATTATAGGTCTTTTTCCTATTCTATTTATCTTTTGAATAACCTTTGCAGTTTAATAAACATATGTTTCATATTTTAGAATTCATATCTTTATCTTCTGATTTTTTTATAAGAACAAAAATATTAAAATATTTACCTTATTTCCTTTTAAGGATAGGTACAGTATAATGAAAAGTCATTTTCAACATACGTACGCAAAGTATCTTTTCTGTACTCGGTCTTATTCCCGAACTCGGCTTCGCCTCGTGAAATTCGACCTCGTACAGAAAAGATACACTTTGCGTACTAGTGATGAAAATATCATGGCCAAAGCTTCAAAACATATTAAATACTATGATAATTATTGTGTAGACTGAAACGTTTCGTCGTCCTTTTTTTGGGTAATTTCGAAAATGTGTGAGCTTCTACATTTTCTAAGAAAGCCAAAAACGTTGTTTGAGTTATTTGCTCAATCAAATTCAGTATTTAGCTTCAAAAGTGTCTAATCAAACAAATTGTCTCTTCAGAAAGTTTATAATGAATGTGTTCTCAAAATGGCGGCGAACATATGCATTTGAATCGATGTGAATGGCCGTTGACAAGGCTAGTTCCATTCCCGACAAACTAAAAATAAAAGCTCACTTATAAGAGCTTTATAACTCTTTATGCAGACTCAAAGTGGTCTCAGAGCATTTTCATAAATATATTAAAAAGTAAGTTACGATATTCACAGCTGGTGTGTGATTAATGGTGCCAATTTGCATTGATGAAGTTATTAATCAGATATTGATGAATTCTTTCAACTCAATCTGTTCTGAATTAATTATGAAAATAGAAGTCAACAGCAATTTATGGCATATTCTTTTTATTTGGACATAGGCGCAATCAGTGACCCTCAGCCTTACCCTCATTTGAATTTTCTTTTGTTAAGAATATTGTCAAATTTTCATAAATAAATTCAGTGACATTTTAACTCAAAGGTAAGTACTGATTTATATATTATAAAGAAGTCTTTTAAAAATACTAAAATCCTCAAATATATTTTATTATTTTTCATCGACATAAAAAAAAAAAAAAAAAATAAAATGGATTATACCTTATTAATGAAAATTGCTTTTAATTTTGGAGATAAATAAAAAAATAAGTTCAGCAGCTTAAAGAATGCAAGTTTATATTGGTCTACAACCATTATTCAAAATAGGCGGATTCATTGAAGTATGTGTCTTTAAAAATCGTTTAAGAACAATGAATATAAACGGTTATTTTAACTTCAATGATGGAACACCCCATAATAAATATGGATCTGAAATATTTACATCTTTAAGAGCTATTTCCAATTCATGTGTTCATTCTTTAAACAGTATATTTAAGATAGTTATCATTTCCTACCAAACCCTGGAATTTAATCAAAAATATACTAAATTTTTTAATGTTCCATTGTATGAGAGCTTGTTATGGCATATAATTTGATTTTAATGTCACGAAAAATTAATTAATGGATTGGGAGGGAAGTGTTCTATATTATTATTTTTTAAATATATATATTCGATTGCTCAAAACATTTGCTATTTTGTGAATGTACTCAAGACGGACGGTTCATTATTATATCTTTTTTTTAAGATATCGAAATAAAACTAAACATGTCACGTAAAAATTCGTATAGTGTCAAACATAAAAAAATACTACTATGCACCTGAGCATATATCTATTATTATTTATTAACGTCCACTTTTTGCTACTATGGCTAATTGGGACCTACAGATTACCTAACTTCACTGGCCAGGGAGGGATTAAGGATTTTATTAAATGAGTTCGTCAATAAATTAATACCTATTGCTCATGAGGGAATTGAACTTGCAACTCCATAATTATCATGAGAGATTAAGGCTGACTTGAGCTCTCATTGCACATTTACTGCAATATTAATAATTATGTAATTATTGTACAATATAGTATGTATTATCGTTATAAATTATTTATTTGTTTTATTAATTTTTTTATATTCTTATTACCTTCTGTCGATGAAGGACTGCACATGGCCTCTAAAATGACTAAAAGTACTCTTCATGAATAATGGAAAATATTACTACGGACATGGAAATATAATTCGTTCTATTCAATAATAAACTGTCCTTCCATAAAGCTCCTTTGCTTATCATTCATTTCACTTTTCATATTCATAAAATTAATTCATGGGACGTTGATCAGCCAAATCCTAATTGTCCCAGGCGTTTAGGGCAGGAAGAGGCAATCCCATTCATGAGATTGGTCCAAACTTAGTTAAGGGGGAGTTAAGGGAGGGGGGGGGCGAGATAGAGAGAGAGAGCGAGAGAGAGAGAGAGAGAGAGAGAGAGAGAGAGAGAGAGAGAGAGAGAGAGAATGAGAAGACGATGCATAAAATAAGAGTGGGCTTGACTCGACCCCCTGCATCCAGCCGTGCACCCAAGCGGCTTCCCTGAATATATCTCTCCCATGGGGGCGGGAGAAACCACCCCCTCCTCGAAACCACCCCTCTTGCGTTTCCCACTATACAAACTGTATATGTATGTATATATTTACCCATAACGGGCGATTTCCTGTTTATAAACCCCTTTTAACTCCTCAGAATCGGGATGTAACTGTCAAACGGTGAACGAGAAACCTAAGTTATATACCACAATTGCAACCTATCTCAATGAGTATGTGAACTTTTACTTTAGCAGTTTTGACATTTAGGAAAATATGCTTATCCCGATACTACCCTAATTATTTAGGTTCCTTCAGATAAATAATAGCCATTTGTTATAACTTTTATGTAAACGTTAGTGTCTATCATTTGATTTTATAACTGAAAAGCATTTCTTCTTTCTTGAAATGTTATTATATCGATAACTCTCTTTGTTTGTTTTAAATATAATCCTGAAATGGAGGGAAGAATGTATAATAGCAGATTTCCCCTCAAGTCATTAAAAACCAAAATAAAAATCTTCAAAATGTATAGATTCTATTTAGAAGACGAAGATGAGTTCCGTTCAAAACTTTAATTACATACAGTCTGCATCCAATTTAGATGTCGTAATTTTTTCTTGGTCTTTACGAAACTCGATATTTAAGAGTTTCATGTTAAAAAGAAGATGATTGGAGAAATTTTATAGAAGCAATCTTAATGAAAATTTAATTTCCAACAATAGTTGTTTTATACATTTCTTCTCTAATATTAACTGAATTGTTTGCATTTTCTTTTATTTTCCACCCTTCAGTTAACCCTTACGCCAATTAATGGGATTTTCGCTTTGAAGAGCTGAGCCACTAAACATCTCAAGTCCAGCTTACATGGCAACTCTTGTTGGCATAAGTTTCGTTTTCTTGGAAAAATGGAAAATTGAGAGCAGCAGATCGGCGAGTGGGAAATCTGCTAGTTGTGGACTCAATATTCTTATATATTCTTCATAGTTACTGCAGAATATAAAATAATCGAAAATCCCGCAATCAGATTAAAAATTGAATGGCCCCTAAAGAGGAGTTAAGTAAGCCATGAAACATGTAGGGCAATTCTGAATAAAGTTTTCTGGGAAAGAAAGATGTTTTTATTGGTGGTCCTTGCCAATAAACTCTGAAGAAATCTGCTTAGTTTATGCACACCTTGAAAATGTTCCCCTGCTTCTTTTGATGGACAAAGTAAGCTACAATATATCAAACCTGCAGCCTAGTTTTCATCCGTCTTGAGCAATGGGTTTTGGCGACCCCAAAAGATTTTCTTTTTGGTTCTCCTCTGCAAAAAATGTTATTTGCTTTCCATTGTGAGTGCCCACGTTCTCCTAGAGAGGATTATACATTGCGGAGAATTGAGCAGGTCATACACTCCAAGTTAAGGCTCATATTATTTTCAAGAAATAACAATAGGCTTGTTTTGTGAGACCCGAGAAGAGCCCATAGTTCCCACATCTTCTTGAGTAAGTGATTATGTAATTCCATAGAGATTTCAAAAGTGAAATGATACCGTGATTTGTGATTCGCTCCGAGTTACACAGAGCCAAACCGATAATGCATAGGATTTAAGCCATCATATAGATATAGTTAGGAATCTAATAGTTAGTTGTTATTGGCTTAATATAATGATGGGGGGCTGTGATTGGCTAAGTTTAGCTAGACCCCGCCCCCAAGATAATGGGGCCTTAAGCTAATTGGTCACGACTCGAGTCGTGGGTACCACCGTGTACAAATTGTCTAAGCTCGCATGACCGCCGCCTCGGGTGGACTCCAGTCTTCCTCTGTATCCAGTAGTTTCTACACACCTTCCAGTATTAAAGCCACATTACACAGATAGTACTGTTTATCCGCTTATAAGACAACGTTCCATTGCGCAATAATATCTCCATTCATTGTGAGATTCCATTTTGCTAACATTTGGCCAGGTGTTCTAACCGTTTAGAAAAAACTGTACCTACCTCCGAGAGGAATTTAACGTTTTTCTAATAATTCTTTTCTTCAGATGTCATCATTACTCGTGTTGATGTACCTTTCAACATAATTATTATTCTTATTCAATAACAAAAAAAAAAGAACTGAAATGGGCACCACTTGACAATCTTGTATGAGCACGACAGGAATCCTATTAAAATAAGTAAATAGAATATTTGGTTGCTTTTCATATTAAACTATATTCATTTGAATGTGATATACGAAACATGCATTCCAATACATCCGATTTATAATTCATAGAACTTTTTATGATCTATACAAAATTTCCCTGTACAAATTTTCTTTATGTCCTTGTACAAATGTCCTTTATGTTCTTTATGTACTTTTCGTTCAAAAAGGGAGGACTAGACTTGTTTTGAGTTACATGCATGACATCACGCCAAAACTGGGCAATTTGGATATAGAGAGGGTCAAAAAAAAAAAAAAAAAAAAAAAAAAAAAATGAGAAGGAAGGGGGGTAGGGGTCGAAATAAAAAATATACAGCTAAAATGTATGTGTATATATATAAAAGTCGGCCTAGCGTGACGTTTCTTGCCCAAAATCAGACAAATAAAGATAAAGAAACGAGAGGGTCAAAACGGACAATTCCGTTGGTAATTTTCGTTATCGAAATACTTTCTTAACTTCGTACAAAAGCAACATAGAAAGATGGCCAACTCATTTCCCTGGGCATTTACCAATATTGTTGTTTAAGTGGTTTTATGTAATTTCAGTCTCATTTTTCTGGACATCCAAAGTTAACGAAAAAAACAACCTTATAAGGATTTTTTATTTTATTTCGAGCCATGAGTAAATTACTCAAATTCTGAACGCCCACTCACACAGTCACATAACTATCTATTAGTTATATAAAAAGATAAAATATAATAGAACTACTTTTTTATTCGAAATTCTTTTACAGGCTACGATTATCGGAATTAAACTAAATACTTTACAGTGTTCATCCGAAATTCGTACCAAACACTTACTCGAATCAATTACAGACCTATTACTCAAATACACAGACACACACTTATTACTTTTACTCCGACATTGGAAATTACTAAGGCTCATAAGTTTTTCTATTCTTTGCACGTTTTTCCTGTACAGGATTAAGTGGTGATTCATTGGTCATCCTTTCCTCCGAATAGTTTTTACTTAACCTATGTTATCTTTTATCTATACACTTCCCCATATTCAGAGTTTTTAAATGGAGTCATCTTGAAAGAAGGATACACACCACTTTCAAAGTGTCTCATCTTCTCTTCTTAAATCTTGAACACAGCGTGAAGATTCGTCAAAAACTCCCAAAAGCGATAAATAAACAAAATTCGCTACGAGGTAATTTCAATGTCCCCTGATTTCCAGTACTCACTACATTTAGCGTAATATGGACTATAGTGGCTTGTATCTAAAATATTAGATGAGGGAATTCATTTCTGAACCGTGCAGAAGGTCAAAGAGAACAATAAATACAATTAAATCTAATTTATTAGACTTAACTGGTTTCAAGTTCTCCTTGACACCCCTTCAGTAGCACAATAGACCTTAATGACTAGGCTTAAACCTACTTATCGTCCTTGTACTTGCGTAGGCAAATACCGGCTTCTATTGTACGTTGGACAAAGTCAACTGTCGGTATGTAGGCTAAATGATAGTCGAGGCACCTGATGAATTCTTAATGAGAACACGAAACATCTTGTCTGACAGATTGAGTTCTATTTCCTATTTGAGAAGTGAAAATCTATTGGAAAGTATATTTTATTTAACTGAAAAGTGTCTCGAGCTATTACTTTCTTTTACCGTGGTATGGAGCAACCATGAAGTGCAATATGCGAAAGAGTATTATCATCAAAGTTGATTTATATATATATATATATATATATATATATATACACTGCTCAAAAATGAATAGGGATATTGGTAGGTTTTGTGGTATGTATGGGGCCTACCAATTTTTTTTTTTAATTATAAATATCATTAATATTTAATAGAAATTATTGTCTTTTTGCCCCCATAAAAAAGTTATTTAATTAAGGTCGCTTTAATTAAAATTAATAGGATAAGAAAAAAATAACCAATATCCCTATTCATTTTTTAAGCAGTATATATATAAATATTAACCACTAGTGGACTTTTTATGTCTTTGTAAATAAATAGGTTGACTTTGGCCGTATTTTCGGTTCACTATTGACTCCCAATAAGTGCAGTTTACATAAATGCTTATTTACTTATATGTTTATGATGTTAAGGCCATTTTTGAGAATATAGAGAAGCAATACAGATCAATTCTGAAGAAGAGAAAAAGATGAAAGAATAGTATAAAAAAACTTATGTATACACGTGTGAAATGGAATCCCACACAGTCACATGGAATCCTTGGTTCCTGTCACATCATTGTAAAGAGGGCACTGATGATGGAGCGTATGCTCTGAAAGCGCTCTGTCGCAACGAATAAAGAATAGTGAAGGAACGAGGCGTTTTTTCTTACCTGAGATAATAATTCCTTCACCATCCAGCACCTCAAAAATGGAGCAATAGCTATGTTACTACGTGGCAGCGTTAATTTCAGAGAAAGATGTTTGTACTCTATATGCTTAGTAGGAATTGTTTGGCACCATACAACGTTAGTTAACAGACATTGTTAGCTAATCCTCAGAAAATAGTAGTGATTGTAAACTTCATGGAATACTGGGACAATGTAAAATCCTGACTTATGTCAGTTTGTAACACCTGCCTTGGGCTGACCAGTTCCTTCCCATTTCCTGGGTAAAATTCCAATCGAATTTCGAAATCTTCTTGGGTCAATTTGCAAAATCATTTGTTCCCTGGCGAACCTCGCAAGTCAGGGGATTACTTTAGAACCCCCCAATAACTTTGCAATGAATCCGAGATTAGTTTACATGTTCCATTAATAGATGGCCTTATTAGCAGATTTCCCTTAAGGGAACTCAACTATTGAGGTTGTACTCATGACGCGATTTTCGAAATTTTTCTTCAAATGTCCATCGATCCTACCCAGGAAATGATAAAATGATATATATATATATATATATATATATATATATATATATATATATATATAAATATACCTATCTATCTATCTATATATTTGTCTGTAATTTTTGTTTTATCGTTACCAAACTTGATATGTAATCGTTTATACAAAAAGAAAGACCAAGTTCGTTAACGGCTGAAATCGGACCAGGGGGAGGGGGGTGGTTTAGAGAGAGAGGATTTCGAAAAGTCTTAATATCTCCGTTATTATGCCTCGGACCGAAAAATTGTATAAAATCAATCTTATTGCAAATGTAATGCTCTATAAATATTGTTCTGTACATTTTTTCACTATCTTGATTATTTACTGAGATATTTGCATTTTTTAGTTTTTGATCCTCAGTAAAGCCCCGCTCCTACTCATCTCATATTTTCAATATTCTATTATGTTATGGAGCACTTTATTTGAAGCTTAAATACCAAATATTGTTCTCATTGAACTTTTAAGTTTTGAGATAAACGCAAATACTTGGCGCGCGTGGGAAGTCTGCTTAGTTAACGCAGCCCCTGCGTGACGGGCTTTATTATTTTATAACGCTTTTGATACTTTTAGTCGGCTATCAGTATACACACAAGTAAGATCCTTGTAACTCGCTAATCCTTGGAACATTCAGCTGAGCGATGAATACAACTCTGGCCTGCACTTCGAAAGTCTCCTTAAAATTCATTGAAACCTGAAATATAGTTATAGTTAGACATAAGTTGTCCCAATTTTATATTTCTAAAGGTGCCTCTTTGTTGGTTTAAATACATTTAATTCTATTCGATTTTGAATACATTTATTTAATTTTGACAACGTTGATTGTTAGTGAATTTCCCTTTCTTAATTTTTTTTAAGTGGTTTCTTCGTGGAAATTTTTATTTCTCAGCTTTCATTTCCCCACCCGGATCGGCCACCTATGCCTCCCTCCACCAGACGCGGTTCTCAGGAATTCCGCTGTCGTTCCCCCCTTGAGACGGGACCTCCAAAAAGGAATTAATCCTGTGAGAAAAACAGGAGTTCTCCCGTTGAATCCCAAGTGATGCCTGCCCTGTAAGGAGATTGAGATGTGAGTCGCCCTCTGACAGGGGAATGTAGTCCACAAGGGAGTGTTCGAATTCTTTGAACAGTTTCTCGGTTCCCGCTTTCCGTACAATAGATACAGTAGACTGCGCACAACATGTTCAGGGGGTGTAATTAGGTTCATATTTAAAATGTATTTTCACTGAACTCGCCTTTTACTAAGCATAGATCTTAGAGTGTTTAGTAATTATTCTTATGACGTGCCCATGAAAATTCCGAACAAATACGAAGAAATCTTCGTTAATGTGTCCATATTTCAGAAGCTTTAGTTTTTGAAATGTTTTTTCATGACTGTTGCAAAGTCCAGTTGTTCATTTCCACTTCGATCAAAATCAAGAGGAGCTAAAATAATTAATTTCAAATTTCTCCATACCCATTCGTTTTTACTCTTACAGAATCCATTTTTACCAGTTTAGACGTGAAGTCTCCCATAACTCATAATCGAATAGTCTTGGAATGTTCAAATATCAAATTTAGGACTACCAATCCTATCTAGTTATGAACTTATCCTTTTGATCGAAACCGACTAAGAGAAAGAGGAGTATAAAGAAGGAGTAAAAAAAAATATTAACATTTCTCCCCACGTATTAGATCTTTTGTCCCTTTTTATAAGACCTTTTCTGTCCACCATGAAAAGATTTATATTAATTATGCGTTATACCATTTTTTTAGTAGGACATAAATATTACGAAACTTTTCCTTAGTGATTAATAAACGGTACATTTTTTTCAATATAAGTAACACTTTTATTATCGAACTAAATACACCATTACAAAATTTCTTTATTTTTGAATCAGTCGTGAGATATTTTAACACTATTCCTTCAAAAAAAGATTTTTGAGAAATTAGAAAAGATAATGTAATTAAGAAAATATTCCTGCTGTGAAATTGTTATATGTATACAAAGTAGTGGCAATTCTTCGGTACTAATTTATATTTCAGAACATCATCCACCCAATCAAGGACTATCATGCATGAGTACGTTTATGTATCGCTATATAGCATTTTTTGGTTCAATTCAAAATGAAATGCAGCAAAACATTTTCAATCCACTCCCAAACTAGTCAATATGGATTCTTGAATTGTCAAAAGGAAGGATCAAATTCGGATGAAATCTAAAAATCAGAAACCTTTCACCACTAAAATACTCGCTTCAGTCCTCCAGAATTAGAAAATTAAGCCCGAATTTTATAACAATAAGTTTTATGCGGCAATGACGGTACATGTGGGTGAGTCCTACATAAAAAACGCCTGTAGGATCTTGCTCGCTTTATTTTATCATTTAGATGCAGTTGATTCCACAAAATAGCATCGACAATATTATATTGATTCTGCTGCTCTCGAGGAACAGCCCTAACTATAATGCGGGTGGAACCAGAAGAAGAAATTTGTTTAAAACATTATTGCGACATATCACCACACACATAACACCGAAAAATCATCAATGCTCTCATAAATAATTCCAATAAAAAAAATAAATATAAAAATTATTTTTATTGGCAATTAATTGTGGATGTGAGTTTAAGAAGTAGTGACTTGTAGTTATAAGAAGTGTGGTGGCTGCGGGTTCTTCTAATAAGTCAGCACCACCCCATTGTGCCTCTTATTGATCAACAGGAGTCTCCCCCCTCACTCTCTCTCTCTCTCACTCTTTCTCTCTCTCTCTCTCTCTCTCTCTCTCTCTCTCTCTCTCTCTCTCATTCTCTCTTCACTCTCTCTTTTCTCTCTCTCTCATATTTTCTCACACGTTCCACTTCAGAAATATTGGTCTCTACAACAAAGTATATCAGAGAAAAAAGTTAGAAACGTCCAGGAAATAAATCAGACTTCCTCAATAGAGTTAAACTCAAAGCTCTGTATGTATGAAGAGCAGTGAAATTGCTGGCAGGAGACAAAAAGCAGTTGCAACTCATGAGTTCATGATTGGAATAATTGTTTTTTGACGTAACACACATTATTTATGAGAAATATCTTCTGACTAGGAAAATTCTTTACTTATCCATGAAGCTCACTTTAAGTTATTTAATTAGTATAGTTGTACAGTTTCAGTAAATTATTCACAATTCAATCATTGTTTTTTATTTGAGTGTAATCTTTTTCAGGCTCTCAGTGGTAAATATTCACCAAAGTTCAGATAAGTTTGTCGAACATTTGTATCCAAGCTCACTCCCACTCTTTTCTTTACATTAATTAATTTTTATTCAATTACTTTATAGGACCGGAAATTGGTTCCTAGCTATTTCCTGATCATGCCATTCAACGTGATATTCAAAAAAGGCTTCTACAACCAATGAAGCCACTGTGGGCCAGAGAAACATTATACAGATACTATCAATTAATGAATCTCTTTCAGTTTTATTAAGTAAATAACAAAATTGAAATGGAATTGTTTCACATCATTTGTTCGATTAATTTTATATTCAACTTTTGATATTAAGTGAATTTCATCTTTTATGTTTTTTTATATTTTGCATTAAGTTATATTATTATGAAAATAATCATTTTAAAAGTTACTGCTGCTTCCAGACTTCTAATGCTTAATTTTTTTCTTTTTTCCTTGAATATTAATTTTTGATTGAGCTACAATTTAAACAGGGGCTATGATTACTTAATATTTCTTCGAGCACATAATAGCTTCACTGATAGCTGCCAAACAATAAGGTTAATAAACATTTTTAATTGTGTAATGGAAAACTAATAATAAGTTTATATTGATAGTGGAAAATATTCCTAGGGTTTGTTTTTTTTTTTGGCATTTTAATACACAAGTAATTTATTTAATTACACGATCGACTGCCATTAAAATTGCATTCATTTTTTAAATTATATAGTCATATAACTGCTGAACTGCAAAAATGAAATAGGAAAAATATAGAACAAACATGAACTAAGTAAATAAAAAACAAAATAAATAAAGAAGATCAATGGAATAACAAAAATGGAAATATATTCTAGAATTTATTTGAACATTCAAAAGAAATCCATACTATTAATTCAAAAATGGAAAAGTAGAAAATAATGACTACGGAATTTACCTTAGTGCCTTATAAATGGTACGATTTTTCTACATAAATAACTCTTTTTTTTTATTATCGAACCAAATACGCTATTAGCGAATTTCTATATTTCTTGAATTAGATAAAAATTGATTGAATAATAAGATAAAATTCACTTATTTTTTTTATAAAATATTTTTGAGAATTTGACATTGATAATGTAAATAAGGAAATACTGTTGCAGTGAAATTGTTGTATGGATACAAAAGTAGTGGAAATTCTTCGGAACTAATATATATTTTAGAACATCCTCCCCCTCAAATAGATATTTTCAAGGACTATCATGTATTAATATTTTTATGTATTGATTTCAAGCTTCCTATGGAGGTAAGTGCATTAATATTCATCATGCGAAGTTAAAAGAGTGCTACATTTTTTTTTTCCTTTCTGTCATTGGCTATTAGCAATGTTGGTCGGTGCAAGCACGAAGATGGTTGGTTCAGTGAACTTCATTTCGGCACCTTCGTGAGTCGTCAGCCGGAGATGTTGAGGTGAGATCTTGCCAGATTTATAGCTCAATTCAAATTAACACGTTAACACACTTCTTGGAATTGGCCACTTGAGAAGTCTGGTCAGTTTAGCACTGGCCTTCTCACATAATTCCTTCAATTATAATGATTTATTTATTTTGTAATATATTTTTTCTCCCTACGAGCAATTAATATCCTTCTTATTTCTCGTTCGTCTTAAATGAATTGTAATAGACGTGAGTTATTATTTCCTCCTCAGAAGTATATGAGCTGTTGGATACAAAATATTGCTCATTTTAATTCCAGATTTCAATTTTTGGTGGAACGGTATAACTTCGTTTTCTAATACTTTATGCTCATTGCATAAAATCCTTAGACATACCCTTGCTTGAAATTGGTGGTAACCTATGGATAACCCGGCCCAATTAGCCGTAGTTGCAAAAAGTGGACGTTAATAAACAATTTTTTTTTTGTGTGTTTTAGCCGAAAATAAATTGGTTTTCCTTCTTGGGGGTGAAATATGAAGCCTGAATATAAAAGTTTTATTCTTTAATACATTTACTGTTTTTTTTTTTTTTTTAAAAACAATCAATTTCATTTCTTATCATACTAAGGAAGCAATATCAAAAATATCTCTAATAATATCTATTCCATCTATATTTCCATATTTTAACAATTCTATAACTTTTCCTTATTAAACCACTCCATTTTTACATATTTTAAATACGTTCTGTCTATCTCTTTATGACATTATCATTCAAGCTAAGAATAACATTTTTAAATTCATTACGATTATAGACCAATTCCACTGACCCATTTCCTCAGTGATACAATTGAATCCCAAAAAGTTTTGAATTCACCGATTAAAAGACTATTTATATATGTAGTTGCATGTTGGTTTGTGAACTAGCTAGTTTATATTGAAACTGTGTAGTGTGAAATGAAATATGCTTCGATTTAACTGTTTTCGTAAATAATTTTCACTTGTTTGAAGTAATTCTATTGTAGATCTCCCTTTGCAACATTACAATAAGAAAGTCTTTCGGATTAAAATTACTTTGTAAATAATGCAATTACCGACCAATATCACTGGGACATTACCTGTGTAATAAAATTCACACGAGTTCTAAAATCTATGATTAACGTTTTCATGTGGTTGAATATTAGTGATATTGCTGTCTACCAGTCTATGCATATATGCAGTGTGTACTGTGGAAAGGGATCAGTTTCAAATTTCTTATTATGGCTCTCAATGTTTAGTTACTTGAAATAACTTCTGCTATTACTTTTGTGATATCTCCAACTT
The DNA here is from genome assembly GCA_019009955.1 of Riptortus pedestris. Lineage (NCBI taxonomy): Eukaryota > Metazoa > Arthropoda > Insecta > Hemiptera > Alydidae > Riptortus > Riptortus pedestris. The sequence continues at coordinate 134,705,678 of CM032231.1, read as the reverse complement.
ATTATCGTTAGTACCTGAACAAATTTCGTGTCATGAATACAACCTCAACAGCCAATTTCCCTAACGAGAAATCTGCTTATACCAAAGTCATTCAAGCCAAAACTAACCGTTTTCTTTGTGAATCACACCGGAAACATTGCCTGTACTATTCAATTGATTACAAGTTTCAAAACCATTGATTAAAAGACTATTGATACAGGTGCTTGAATGTTCGGTGTTGAATTAGCTAGTGTATATTTAAAGTTAAAGTAAAATTCATTTACAGTTATTTGAAAAAAAAAAAAAAATCTAGTTCTTCGTCTGTAAAGTTAAATACCATAATCATCCTTAAATTTTAGAAGTTATCGACTAATCTCGCTGGCTTTTGATATGTGCAACACAATCGACTGTAGCTATCAAAATTCCACCTCGCAGGAGCAGCGTAAACTAAGCGGATTTTCCACATATGGGAGACTCTAGTCATCTCATATCAGCATTTATTCTAAACAATTCGATGAGTAAAAATCTGCGGACAATAAAACCTAATTGATGACGTCATCGCACTAACTATTTGCATGTATCTCACATAATATAGGTCCGTTGAAAGTCATATTTGGTATTCCTCCTTGGAATAAGACGTATGTTCGTTTACTAATAGAGTGTGTTTACTGATGTCTCAAGACTAAAAAAAGTCGATATCTCGGTTAATATTGAATATAAAGAACTTGCAATTAACAACATTAATGGAGCATTAAATTTGCAATAATATTGTTTCTGTAAAATTTTTTGATGCAACTTATAATAACGGAGATATTTTGAATTTTCGAAATTCCTCCCCTTTAAACACCGTGCCCCATTGGGCCGATATCAGTCGTTAACGAACTTGAGTTTCAGTCTTACATAAGGCGTTTAAATATCGAGTTTAGTACCGATAAAACAAAAACAGAGACCACTATAGCGGTAACCTTGCCTGGTGTGTATTCTGTTGTGTTGTTTGGAATCGAACCAGTATTTAATTTCTTAGTATCATACTTAATATTCATTTAATTAAATAACTTCATGTCCTCCTTTTGTATCAATAAATATTAAAGTCGGTTAAATTAGTTTTGCCCCCTTTAAAGTTAATATGGTTATCGGACAGTGCTACATTACCTGTGTAATGCAATTGATTCTGGCGAGTTTGGATGACTAATACATTATAGATGCATTGATGGAGTTGCATATTGGAGAGTTGTCGTGTAGTGTGTTAGGTGTGTAGCATATGCAGTGTCAGGGGAATCTCTGTTTCTCATTACCCGCCTCTGCGGTCCCAGGGCGATAGATCTTGGGCAATAATCGACTGACAGGGCCATTACTGGCTTGTCCGCTCCCAACACCCACACACACACCGACTTCACAATGGCCTCATCGTCGGGAGCACACATCACACCGCCGGCACTATTGTGCACCGCCAAAGGATTACTCAAAGACGCTCTTGTTGTGCCTCGACTCACTCTGATGTACTTCCATGTACAGTCCACGTATGAAAAGCCGCTCTTCCAGATGATTACTGATGATTCAGAGCAATATACTCAATGTATGAGTGATCACCAACTCAGAAAATTAACTCACAACTCTCTCAAATTATACTTCTGCTTTTAAATGCTCCACAAAACCACCAACGAAAACCTATCTAAGACTACAACTGTATGACTTATATTTTTTTAAAGTTATCTATAAATATAATCTAGAAGAAAAATCAAATACATTAATGAAAAATGGCGCTTCCAGGGTAGCTGAGTGGTAGATGAACGAAGGGTGGTGTAGTCTACTGTGTAGACCCAGACTGAAAAATAGTGCGTGAGAGAAATTAATCAATTAATATGAGTTCTTTTATAATCAACGAAATCAATGATTAATACAAACAAACATCAAATCACTGGATGCCTTGTTAACAATAAAGCACCATTAACATCAAGACTAATGAAGTATAAAATGAAATTTATTTATTTTCATTAAATATCGACATGCCATTAAAGGATTCATCAAATATATTGTCAATATATATAGTACATCCGTCTAAAATTAGATCAAATTGAATAACTACATTTTATAATATCTTTTAAATTACTAATTATATACAATAAATTCATTTCGTTAACAATCTTAATACCATTTTAAATATATAACATACATTTTTTCAATTTATTGACATACATTTTTATTAGTATTAAATAACGTGCCTTATAAATTATGAGAAACTTTTCCAACCTCAAAGAGCCATTAAAACTGATCATACATTATTTTTAAGGCAAATATTTCGTACTTTGATTACCTAATTGTACATTTTTGATAGTATTCATCTTATACATGAAGATTTCTTTATTTATTTTTAATAGGAAACTATTTTTTAATACATTTAACACATTCAGGCACAGCGTTAAAGAGTACCTCTTGAAAATGATACGCTTTCATCGAAATATTTAAGTTTGTGCTTGGTAGTTTGAAACATATTTAGGTATGGTGTTTTATGATTATGTATTATACTACTTCTGAGTAGCAAGTTTATGTTTTATTAATATTGAAGGAAAAGTCATGGTTTTTTTCAGTATTAGTTCCACATCTATCGGCACGTCTAGAATATAAATGAAAAGTGAATTTTTCCAATATTATTGAGATGTAGTTTTATTAATAATTTCAATATTAATAAGGAAGATTAAAACAAAATAAATGGAAAATGTATAGAGCCTATATTTCAAGATATTTTGTCATTAATAGAAAATGTCATTATTTATTGAAAGTGAAATTTTCAATTTAGTATTTTCTAATGTAATGCATTTGTAAAATGTTTTGTGTAACTATGTGCTAATACAGAACGGGGTTTCTACTACTTGACACCCTTTTTTAGGCAGATTGGGATTAAAGAATTTATTCAGTGAGTTCCCATTAAGCTTCAATTTAAAATTAAATGGAGATGAGTAATAGTTACTAGATTAAAGCAGAGTAACAGTAGAAGTAAACTTATTAGAATAATAAGCCATTATTTTTATGTTCTGATTAGCTCCTAATTAGATGATGCGATCTAAGCATGGAGTCTAATAGAGGATATGCATTTTTATCTATAATTATAAATTGCAAGAATTGGCTGCGTTTATAATCGCGCATCTTTAAAATGACAACAACACTGAGTTTTTTCTCGTATCTTTTCACTCCGTATCACTGACAATAAATTTGAAATATGTCAGAAATGAGCGATCAGATTATTTAATCTGAATAGGGAGTCAGTGGGGGCCTTTCTCGCTATTTCCAAGTATCGTTTTTCCTTGTAGAGATGAAAATCGTGCGAATGCCTTAGCGAATATCCCCTATCTGGCTCGGACAGGCGGACAGGAGGTCCCGTGTCGGGGAAGGGACTCGACAAAAAAACAATAAAACCCAAAGATAAAGCAATAAAACATGCTTGAGCTTGGGAGAGGCTGGGGAGGGGGAGGTTTCAAAAGTGACTCTGGTGGTTATCTTTGAGAAGTGGAAGTTGGTCGGGTTATCTTGGCGAGCACAAGTGGAATGTGTTTTCAAGGAGTTGGTCCTCATTCATCAAAGTGTCTTTTCCTCCCCACCACTTATTTCCCCTCCCTTCACCTCTCCTCTCTCGGCTAACACTCAGACAGACCAAAGCTAGATTGAGTCTTTCTCTCCATTATACACACTTGAATGGTCATAGCTATTGTCCTATAAACTTCACCAACCTCCGATCTAACCCCATCGGGACATGTTGATCACGAACGTGTAATAAATGTATCTACCAGCAGATATCCAATTAAGTATCATGGTTAATCCACAGAAACATTTCATAAGAATTAAAAACTAAAATAAATCACAATTATCTATTTTTCTCCATTCATCCTGGTGGACATTTATGCATCGACTCTTAAGTCCGTTATTTTCAAGATATAGAACAGCCATACTAGAAGTCACAAGTTTAAGACTGGGGATTCAAGATCATCTATCTGAAGTATGTGACTAAGGACTTCTCCAATGTGGGGCGATTGAGTGACTTCTTCCATAAATAATTAGCAAGGTTATAGAGCTGTATATTTTTGTTTCCCTATTTACTACATACATGCAGTAGACGAAAAGAAGAAGACGAAAGTCCCTGCTAGCTAAAACTGCCACACACAATCAAAAAATTAATCAAGATACCACAAAATGCTATAAAATACAAGAATGTAAAACAAAAAAATTGTATTTAACTATTTAGTAAAACTGTTCAAATTAAATAAATAAAATATTTTAAATTCTAGCGAATAATGTTGAAATTCTTATAACCTTTAAATTTTAAAGGTATATTAACGGTCTGCTAAACACAGATTGCACTTCTTCAAAAAGATCTAATTAGTTCATTTTGAAACACAGTGTTCTTAAAATCTGCTAATATCTCTGATATTAGCAGATTTCCCTTAAGTTAAGATCAAGGTCGTTACCGGCTGAAATCGGACCAGCGGGAGGGGGGGTTTAGAGGGGAGGATTTTCGAAAATTCGAAATATCTCCGTTACTATACGTCGGATCGAAAAATTGTACAGAATTAATCTTATTGCAAATTAAATTTACTATAAATATTGTTCTATACATTTATTCTCTATCTTGAATATTAACTGAGATATTTGCGTTTGTATTCTGCATGTGCTCGACAGCAGTGGCTATGCGTGAGCTCTGGCGGCCGTTTCCGTAACTATTCGTCCCTCGTGAATAGGTTTACAGGCTTCTTACTACTACAGCTGTTATTAGGCAGATTTCTCTATTGTAAAACTTCACGTGGGAAATCTGCTTAGTTTACGCAGCCCCTGCGTGACGGAATTTTTTACTAAAGCAGTATATGGAATCTAACTATCTCATTCAATGGTTTTATTCAGAAATGATTTCTGGTTGCGTATTCAAAGAGTTCCATGTAAAAAAATGCACTTTAAGGACTACGATAGCATGCGTATAATTTATAATGCGTATAAAGTCCCCTTAATTTAATCGTACTCATCGCTAAAACATTCATGATTCTATCATTTATGTTTAATTTTTTACTCGCTACTGTATTTTTTTTTTAAATGAATTGAAGACTGTCAATAATAAGCTACATTGTTAAAGAATCTCTAAACAGTCGCAAGTACTCGAGATAAGTCAAAACAATGAATCTATTGTGATCAAACTCATTAATTTCAATATCTCATTCAAATCATATTTGGACTCATTATCCACCAAATGCTATCCATTTCTCGGGATAATGTGACACTTTTATTTACAGATTACAATTGCTCAGCTTTTTGCCAAATACAGGACTGTATTTCGACGAGCTAAGCAAAACCACGATTACAATACGATAAACCCAATTAATCCTTGTAGGATTTTCTCCTATCTTTAGCTGTTTATTCTTGTTTCTCCTGTGTATATTTGAAATATGTTGGGTTCCATGTATTTTATCAGACGATTACTGCAGATGAAGTGAGTTTAATGGGGAAAACGAATTAGGAAGAGTAGAGAGAGAGAGGGTATATAGACAAGGTAAAATACATGATTGTCTTATTATACATCGGATCAACTGGCGTCCTATTATTTATGTTCAATGTATGTTTTTCCTATTTTGACGTTTCAGCCTTCTGTGAAACATCACTTCTATAATAGCGATTACCGTACTTAGCATAGACCTCTGGTTTTGCATACGATCCAAAACCACTCCTGTGTTTAAGCTGCCTTCCTGCTCAACGGACTTTTAGCAGATTTCCCTTAGGCGAAATCAACTATTGAGGTCGCACTCATGACGATTTTATAAATATTTCTTCAAATGTCCATCGATCCTACCCAGGAGATGAAGAAAATGTGGTCCGTTCAAAATTATATATATATATATATATATATATATATATATATATATATAGTTGTCTGTTAACGCTCTAGCAATCGCAATTTTTTTTTATCGTTACCAAACTCGATATTTAATCGTTTTATGTAAAAAGAAAGATCAAGTTCGTTAATGGCTGAAATCGGACCAGTGGGAGGGGGGGTTTAGAGGGGGGATTTTTGAAAAGTCAAAATATCTCCGTTATTATGCGTCGGATCGAAAAATTGTATAGAATCAATCTTATTGCAAATTAAATTTACTATAAATATTGTTCTATACATTTATTCTGTATCTTGAATATTAACCGAGATATTTGCATTTGTATTCTGGGTGTGGTGGCCAGCAGGCTATGTTCGGACTTTCCGCCGAGAGCTCTGGCGGCCGTTTTCGTAACTATTCGTCTCTCGTGAATAGGTTTAGAGGTTTCTTACTACTACAGCTGTTATTAGGAAGATTTCTCTATTGTAAAACTTCACGTGGGAAATCTGCTTAGTTTACGCAGGCCCTGCGTGACGGACTTTTTTCCTCGCAACTGTATTTTTTTTTTTTAAATGAATTGAAGACTGTCAATAATAAGCTACATTGTTAAAGAATCTCTAAACAGTCGCAAGTTCTCGAGATAAGTCAAAACAATGAATCTATTGTGATCAAACTCATTAATTTCAATATCTCACATCTCATTCAAATCATATCTGGACTCATTATCCACCAAATGCTATCCATTTCTCGGGATAATGTGACACTTTTATTTACAGATTACATTTGCTCAGCGTTTCGCCAAATACAGGACTGTATTTCGACGAGCTAAGCAAAACCACGATTACGATACGATAAACCCAATTAATCCTTGTAGGATTTTCTCCTATCTTTAGCTGTTTATTCTTCTGTGTATATTTGAAATATGTGGGGTTTCCATGTATTTTATCAGACGATTACTGCAGATGAAGTGAGTTTAATGGGGAAACGAATTAGGAAGAGAAGAAAGAGAGAGTATATGGACAAGGTAAAATACATAATTGTACATCGGATCAACTAGCGTCCTATTATTTATGTTCAATGTATGTTTTTCCTATTTCGACGTTTCAGCCTTCTGTGAAACATCACTTCTATAATAGCGATTTCCGTACTTAGCATAGAGTTCTGGTTTTGCGTACGATCCAAAACCACTCCTGAGTTTAAGCTGCCTTCCTGCTCAACGGACTTCTTGTATATCTGTTCTATCCCGGGAACAAATAACGTTTCCAAACTCGCCTCCACAACATCCTGGTCAAACATCCTTGACTTTCACACGATCCCGTGTCCAAGGCCTTCTTTGAGCAGCGGCCTTGAACCCTCCATCCCAAACTAAAAGCCACGAGTGCGCCACTACCTGGCTTCAGGATGAGCTAAGCTCGTGAGGGACTGCCTACTCCCGCCAGTAATCCATCATAGTGATTTACAGCTGATCCTTCCCGCGCTAAATCAGACCCTTACCGCCCAAATACGCCCCGCCCCCTCCCCTAAGACCTATTTCTTTTCTAAATGAGATTTTTAATAGGACAATAAATCTCTAGTCTAATCCGATGGTTCTATTATCATCTCGACTGTTCACCGAAAGCACATTGCAGCTTTTCTTACCTTGATCGAAATCTTGGCTTGACTTGATATCAGTTCTAAGGAACTAGTATATTAACTGGATATCTTTTCAAATGCTACTACTCAAAACTCTGTGTACATCTTTCCATATTATAGAATTTTTCTAAGAGAGCATTCAATAACCAGATTGTTGATCTATATATAGACTCTACTAGCTCTTGACATTTTGCACTTCAATGTCAAACAGAAAATGTGGTGCTGTGATTTTTCATTTTATGCGCATAATACTCATAGTCATATTTCAATTAATAGCAAATGCCCCTTAAAGCAAATCAGCTATTGACGTCATATTCATGGCGTGATTTTTGAGCAATTTCCACAAATATCAATCGATCCTACCTAGATGACGAAAATGAGATCCATTTAATATATATATATTTCTCTGTTGCCTCTCTAGCAGTCGTAATATTTGTTTGATTCTTACCAAACTCGGGGTTAAAACGTTTTATGTTAAGTTAAAAGAATTTTATTATCTAAAATATTAACAAATAATAATTTACAATAGAAGTAAATACAATTTTTCAAGCTTATTGGCTTTTTTAAATATTCCACATTACTTATATCTATTTTTATTCTAATATCTAAATGTATAATAAGGGAAAAGAATACAAAAAAAAACCCAAATACAGAAATAAATAAAAATTCTCAATTACAGAACGGTTAAAAGTAATACAAAAGAACTATAAGATACACAGAAGAATATAAATTTGTACAGAAAAAATAAAAGCTCTTCAGAGAAATTAAAATGTTATGTGCTTAAGTCTCTTATATTTGTAATTCTTGTAATTTAAACTACTATAACTATAATTAACTATATCAGCAATGTGCTGATACTTACTATTTAAACGTTTTATGTAAAAAAAACGATCAGGTTGGCCATATAGCTGAAACGGACATGAGGAAGGAGGGGGAGTTAGAAGTTATGATTTCGATAATTCTTAATATCTCCTTCATTTCACGTTTAAATTGAGCAGAACCATTGCAAATGCAGTCCTATAAATGTTGCTAAGTACGATGTTTCACTATCTTCATTACTAACCGAAATATTTGCATTCTGTCCAATGTCTATTATTAGTTATTATACCCGAATACATACGGTTCTCTAACGATTCTGAACTGGAGTATGGCTCTCTCCACCTTCAGTGATGCCTTTGTTGTTATGCATATGCCATCCAGAAGGTCATTTGAAAAAACTTCATGTTCTCGTGATACATTCCATTGCTCATTTACGTGGGAACCAATTCATCCTCCATCAAAAACTACGGTTTGATTTAGTACTTGCACCTGAATTTTCATTAGAAAACTATTTGCTGTTTGATCTAATTTTTGGCGTTTGGGAATCTTTCGTGGCCTAAAGGAGGATTCATATAACTACGAAGTAGCGAAACTGTATTTCTGCTAGTCTGTAAAACTGTTATCCGTAGAAGCAAAGCATTTTTTTTTTGAGTTATTACAATATTTTACTAAGATCACAGATGCCACAGATAAACCCATATTTTCCTAAACACTTTAACTTCTATTGTTGGCCTTGAATTTTTATATGAGATGGGTAATCATATAACCACTGTTGAAATACACACATTATATCATTAAATATCCTTTGCAACAATTTTTTTTTTTGCATTTTAATCACAGCCTTCACCCTTGTTACAAATTAATTAAAGGAGGCAACAACTAAAGAGGATGCTGCTCATAATTAACGAACGGTTCGTTAAGCCCCAAATTAAGATACTATCGGACTAATCCGCCGATTGGAGTATGAATTATTTCAGGGTGCTATAAGACATTATTTTGAGTTAGTAGGTAGTTGTAGAACAAATTCAACAAACTCGCATTTTATGTCAAGAAATAAATATTAGAAGACAGATCGCTCGAAAAGAATAGCTAACAGCTATTAATAAATGGTATTTTTATACTACTCACTGCATGTTCTCGTCAGGTAGTTAAAGTTTAAATAACAAGTTTGTAGTAGCTATAGAAGAAACATAAGTCCGTCACTCATGGGCTGCGTAAACTAAGCAGGTTTTCCCTCGTTAGTTTAGTAATAGATAAATCTACACACTGGTAACAGAAAATTATCGTCAATTTTAAGTGAATAAATAAAACGATAATAAGAAACCTCCCGAAGGGAAGCGTCTGAAATGTAAACAGAGAGGTCTGCCAACCTCTTACCTTAAAGAAAAACAATTCCTTAAACAATATCAGAATATAATATATTAATTTTATTGAAAACTGTTAACTATATTTAGCACTATAAATTATAATGAATGAGAATAATTTTTATCACAATCAATCAAATTTTAGTCGTTCAAGAACTTAAGACGGGGGATGGGAGGTCACCAGAACATATTTGTATTTTTCACGTATTATAAAGGTCTCTTGAAAACAATATCTGGTATTTAAGCTTCGAATAAGTGGTTTATTACAAAACAGAGTGGTGTTTACGTAACGAGTAGAAGTGGGTGTTTGCTAAAGGCCGAAAACTGAATAATGCAAATGTCTCGGTTAATATTCAAGAAAGAGAATAAATCTATATGACAACATTTATAATACATTTAATTTTCAGTAAGATTTGATCAATACGATTTTTCGATCTGACGTATAGTAACGGAGATATTTCGAAATATACACACACACACTGATCTATCACGACTGAAATAAAGCAGTAACATGACTGAAATCAATACTTTTCTCGTGGCTATCGCAATGCTTTTGGTGAGGAATTGAATCAGAATCGATATAGTATTTTTCGATAGATCGGCAACATACCTTAATAGCGGGATAATCGACCATACTCGCACAAATCTAAAGAGGGGGGGGGAGCGGTATCAAAACCTTGTTAGAAGGGGCGTCACCTGCTATCTCTCAAATCCGCCACCCCCCTCCACCGATTCACATCCTCCGAAAACCTAATGCGATTCTAAATATATATCCATATTTATGGCCCTAGACCCAATACATTATACAGATTTATTATAGGTAAAGAATCTGAATTTATACAGCCTTGATGTTACGCAGATTATTTTCGTACGTCTGACTTTTATCCCCCCTCATCCCCCGCAAAAATAAAAGTTCCAGTTCTAAATTTGAAATTCTTCCATAGCCGGAATTAGAATTTTCAAGGAAAGCTGCATACTCACAATTTCTTTTAGGTTTCCCTCAAGGTAATTGAGTTCGTAAGAAAATGTTAACAGGTCCAAACAGAGTTCACAAAAATAGTTAAAAGGGTTTACTCCCAAGGGACCAATATGTATTTATTTACAGACGAACTCACTAAATAAAATCCTTCGACCCACCCTGACTAGAAAAGGGTATTAACCAGTCATAGTAATCCATAATAGCAAAAAGTTGACGAAAATGGTTACCTTGACTCTTTGGTTCGATGTCTGCTTGGGTAGTTAGCATTTGACTATTGTCGAACTTATGAAAAAAAATTCTTAGTACCAACTCGATAACTCGACACAATAAACAATAGGATTATATAGGGAATAAATTGTATTTTCTGTGTAGCAAAATTAATAAATAAACAGTTTAGCCATGCGCGTCAAACTGTTGTTTTTAATACAAATTTCGTTTCAGATTAATCTATTTGGTGATAGACACTCTAAACAAAATTCCGTTACGCAGTGGCTGCGTTAACTAAGCAGATTTCTCACGTGCGTCCCGTATTTGCGTTTATCTCAAAACATAAAATTTCAGTGAGAACAATATTTGGTATTTACTTTTAAAATTAAGTGCTTCATAATACATCAACTTATTGTTAATATGACATGAGTAGGAGTGGGGGTTTACTAAAGGCCGAAAACTAAAATATGCCAATAACTCGGTTAATAATCAAGATAGTGAAAACGTACGTACGTAACTACATTTATAGAAAATTATTTTTTCTTTAAAATTTCTTCTATACAATTTCCTATCCAAGGCATAATAAAGGAAATATTAGGATTTTGTGAAATTCCCCTGTAAACTACCCCTCCCAATGATCAGATAACAGTCATTACCGAACTTAACCTTTAGTTTTACACAAAACGTTTAAGTATCGAGTTTGGTAACGATAAAAAAAAAATTGTAACTGCTAGAGTGTTAACAGACATATACGATATACTTACAGTTTTGAACGAACCTCATTTTCGGCACCTCCTGGGTAGGATACGTGGACAATGTAGAAAATTTTTCGAAAATCGTGCAATGAGTACTACCTGAATAGCTGATTCCCTTAAGGGAAACCTGCTAAGTCTCTGGCACCATCCTAGCCTAAAAATAATATGAACTTGTAAATAACTAGTTCCTCAGGCTAGTTAGGAAGTAAATAACTGAGTCTTGGGCTCTTAAAGTGTACGTTGATTTAATATTACATATTTTATATAAAGCATTTTTTATGTATGAAAGAAGTACGATTTTCCAAAACTATTTTCACAATAGTAAAATCATAAAATATTTAAAAAATCATAAGACTTTAGAATATAAGATTAGCCTCCTGTGCACTGTTTCTATCAGATTTCCCAGAAGGTAATTGAGTTTCTAAGAAAATATATACCAAGTATGTTTAGAGAAATGAGGTCCTGTCAACCCATTGCCTAATTTCTAATAACCTCAGTTCATTGGGGAATTGCCTCTAAATGAAATCGATAACAACTTGAAGAACATTATTTAATCATATGCGACCGTTGTGAGTTGATTTACTGCGCACAATCCAACAAAAAGCCGTTCCCTCTATTCGGGTGTACGCGTTCGAATTGAATAAAAAATAAATAAAGAGTTTACTTAAGAGTGTGACTATTTATCGTCCCGGCTTTACGGTGTAAGGTGTAGTTGGACAGGGATATATAGTTTTGGTTCGGACATGGACGCACCGTCTGTCCACCGGCTTGATTTATTCGAAAAAACTTCTGAATGTATTAAAGACTCGAATAATTCTCTCAAGGCGCCCCTGCTAAGCGGTATTCCTCTGCCTCGAAAAAGAATAATAAAATAAATAAATAGAAATAAGAGGACTTAAAAGGAACTCCTGCCTCAAAGCGAGCAGGAATGTGATACGTCCAGCTCCCGTGATAATAACTCAAAAGATACTGGAAAGCGAATTCAAATTGTATGTTACAATAAATCTTGTATCTCTTATGTAAAAATGCATCTTCCTGAAATAAAATGCATGCTAACAGCACAAAAGAGGAAAAAAAAACACAGTAAGTCTCGTTAATATATGGATGATGGCTTTTGAGAATGAAAATACAATTTATGGCTTATTTTTTTCATATTCCAAGATTCTCACTATTATTTTTTCGCTAATGAGTTAAGCTTCTAAAGCTCATAAACACAATCAGATAGCCTGATATATACTGATCAAAAAAGTTCATTAAACATCAATAACAAACATTCTATTATGAAGTATCATACATAACCATAGTAAGAATAAAAATATACAAACTAATTTATTAGGAAAAATGGAATATTACTTTTTTTTGTTTTAATTTAGACTAGCTGTAGAACAGCAAATTCCGCAGAATCATATTTTTCTTTCATTTTTTGCGTATACTGAGTTGATGTGTTGGTTTTTTTATACTTATTTTAACATAAATTACAATCGCCATCAAATATTTGTAATTTTAAGTAGTGAAAACTCCACAAGTCCAAAATGAGCAAGGTTAACTATTGTTATTTATTGAAGTCCACTTTGTGCTTCTAACGTCAATTAGGACGGGTTATCTATGGGTTACCACCCTTTTCTAGACAGGGTGGGACTACGGCTTTCATTTAATGAGTTCGTCACTAAATAATCTCCAATTGCCAAGGGTGAGAATGGAAATCACGACTCTAGGTTCACTAAGTGAGTTGTAGACCAATGCCTTAACTCATGAGCCCCAAACTACAACAGAACTACACTCTGACAATAATTCGAAGAATTAAATGATTCATAAACATATTTAAATGCATATACGTATAACAATATGTGTAGATATAAATAGATTTTTATCTTCAATTATAAGTATTTATTATACTCTAAAATAGTGAGAGTTGAAGGTTGCATTTTGAAGTCATTTGAATACTAATAAATTACTTATATCTGTAATAATTATATTTGTATTTCCTTCGTGAAAACTACAGGGCTATACGAAATATAAGCATATAGTAGCTTGATGATTCGAAATGCATGAAAATTTTGTTTTAAAATAGCCAAATTAAAATCAGATATTAAACAATTTATGTTAATTATAGCCAAACACTGTAGGAAACACCCCAAAGGTGTTTTGCAAAGTTATGTCCTCATAAACCGGAGACAGATAAAAAGTGTTTTGAAGATATACAGTTTCCTGAATAATATTCGGTAATTAGACATCAGTTTCGCAGATATGTTTCCATTTGATAATGCATCTCCACCTGCCAGATAATTCTCCTTGTTCAAATCGTTCGATTCGACTTCACACATGAAATGTTTTTTGTTCCCTGGTCTTAATTTTTTTTCCGTCTTAGTCAATTAATTTAATGTCAGTTTTTAATAGTTTGACAAAGAAGTAAATTTTAAAATAATTGAAATAATTGAAAATTTAAAAATATTTGTAGATGTTTATTTTTATTTTATTTTATTTATTTATTTAGTGAGCTCCGCAACTAGGCAATGTCGCTCAGTATCATTTATTTTCAATTCCTTAAATTAACATGTTAAAACAAAGAAATAAAGAAAAATGTTTTCAAAATTTAGATGTTTATTAAGAGTTGTTCTCTGGTTACTAGGCTATTCTAATGTGATACAGCATTATACTACTATAAAGGGCATAATAACCTAATTTTTGAGTGCCCAAATCATATTAATCCTAATCATATTCTAATGTTCTAAAGCCATTTATAAATACTTTATTATTTTATAGTCAAAACGTGAAAATATATTTAGAATATAGTTATTTCACACCTACTCAAAAAAATGCTTCATATCAAATATTTTATATTAAATAAACGTTCAATATATAAAACCAAGGCTAATTGGAACGAGTTAGCTACAAGTTCCACCATTTTTAGCCTAGGGTGGTGCTTGAGATTTCAATCTCTGCCTTTAAGTATATACTTTGAATCCAAATGTGCATTCAGCGAAGAGATCAATGCAGAACAAAAAAAATCAATACCACCCACTTTATGTTACCAAATGGGTCGTGTTATCTTCAAGTTTTTAAGCTATTCAATCACATTGGTACTCAGGATTTTATTTAATAAATTCGAAATTAATTAAAAACTAGTTACCCTCGCAGAAATCGAACCCAAGTTCATGCTTTGTTAATAGAATTAATTCATCATCGTCAACCTGTTTAAGCAGGTTGCGACGAAGGATGTCACTTAGCGAGTTCGTCTGTGAAATTTCACTTAAATTCCCTATTACTTGGCTGTTATTTTTAAAGGTGAAAATTGTCCTTTTCACTAAAGAGATAACAAGAGAAATGCTTATATTTAATTATTTTTTCTTTAATGAAAGAATACAACGAAGTCGTAGATAATAGTTCTCTATGAATACTAATTAGAGAGAGAGTTTGATTGCGTTCTTTCTCTTTCTTTATTTTTTTTCTCCCCCACCCCCTCGTTGTTTTGTCCCCGAAGAAGAAAAGAAGAAATCCCCGATTCAAAAGAATATTTAATTTGGCGGTTTTCATTAAAAGAGCCCATAACTCCGGGCGAGCAAAGCCCTCGGCTGGTGGTGCCTAGTGACACAGATATAAAGGGAAATAGGATTCAGAGGGGTGGTTTCCACCCCCTTCCCCCACCCCTTTTGGTGTCGACGGCCGTCCCCATGGCAACCAGCCACCCCCTCCTCGGACTTGCTCCATTATTATGGAAAGCAGGTGGTGACACTGCCCTTTAAGCAGCTCTGGACACTTGGGTTAGTGGGGCAATCCCTCAAATTCACAATATAGGTTAGCCGGGTTTATTTCGTAATTAATTTCTGCAGAGAATTTAATTAAATGTCCACCGGTCCAAATTAGAAGATCACGAAAATGTCTATAGGAATATATACATACATACTTATATAAGAAAAAAAAGGTTCTGGCAGAGATAATAAACAGAAGAATAGCCTTCGCTACACAAGCCTTTCCAAGCAAAAGGAGTGTTTTAACCATAAATTATTAATTTATTTTCGCCATAACCAATAATAAAAAAAAATGATGGCACTCTTCACAAAAGGGAATATAATACATTGGAAACAATGGAAATGTGGATCTGGCGTAAAATCACTCCAGCGTGGAAGTTCTAAATGAGGTAAATGAGAGCATAATTCATGGAAAAAAGGAGGGTGAAAATTCCTAGGTATATCATTTCACCACAAAATGCCCGAAGGTAAGGTCCTTAAGCATAGGGAGGCTTAGAAAATCCTGTATTTTGAAGACATCAAACATCTAATGGGTTTCAGTGAGTATAAGTAATACGAATAGAACAGGTTCTGTAAAAACCCAATGATAGCAACTACAACGCGTTAACAGTTAGATCATGGCGACGGTGATAAGAAAGCTTCAGTCTTGAAAACAAATTGTCTAGCCCAGTATTTCGAGAATTTTAATATTTTTTCTCCAGAGTTAACCATAATCAATAACAGAATTAATAAAAACTACAGCAGTTCAAAAAACATTCTTAACTATTAACGTCCAATTTATGTTCCTAAGTCTAATTGGAACAGGTCATCTATAGGTTATAACCCTTCTCTTCCTACGGTGGGGCTAAGAATAGTATTTAATTAGATCAACATAATGTATTATATATATAAAAAACAT
Source organism: Riptortus pedestris (assembly GCA_019009955.1). Lineage (NCBI taxonomy): Eukaryota > Metazoa > Arthropoda > Insecta > Hemiptera > Alydidae > Riptortus > Riptortus pedestris. The sequence continues at coordinate 134,689,450 of CM032231.1, read as the reverse complement.
ATGTATGATAAAAAAAATAATAATAATTAATGAAGAATAAAAAGGTAATAACAATAACAATATAAATTTCCTGAAAATTATATTATAACTTCTGAAGAATGTTTAATAAAAAAAGTTATACAATAAATAACTGGAATATTACAAGCAAATTATAGTTTTCAGGGAAAGCTAAGACAATTAAAATTTAAAAATTTTCGGGGAAGAAATTGGAATTTTTAAACAATCATTATATTAAAAAGCAGTGGTTGTCTTTTTTCAATGCTTTATAAAATGAAATTAATCAAGCATATTTATTTCTTAGTGATACTTAGAACATTTTGATTTACTTATTTAGTCAACAAACAAATAATAATAGAAAAAAGCTGATAAGTAAAATACCAAGTGATAGTAAAACGTTAAATAAACTACCCCTTCATAAATAATTTCTAAAATGTTAAATAAACTCATACAGTTGTACCTTATTCTATTAGGTATTTATTACATTTCAATTTTTAACTACTATTTTTACTAAATCATTCTAAACAACACTTATATATAGGAAATAATTAAAAGGAATATTCTTTCATTATAAATTGAATAATAAATTGTTTAATTGCAATGTACATTAATAATTTGAAGTATAAATTGAAAGAGGACATTGTGTTATGGCGGTAGGGTGCGACTAGTGGTTGACTGGAGGAGAGGGTCCGCCTGCCGTCAACATGGCGGGCCGGCACTCCCAGTTCAGTAATGGTGCTCTGAGAATCCTTTTATATTTATATTAAATCAATAAATAGACTCTAATGATTATTTTAATTGTTTTACTGTTGTTACTGATTTGAACTTAAAAAGTATTACATTTTAAACAAAATAGCTGTTTAAGGAATTGAGTCAGTTTTGCTTTGTCAATCATATTTTATGTAGACTAATTCAGCTTTACCAAATTTTTCTTTACTTTACCTAGAAATAACTTAAATCCGAATATTTTTGAGATAATGAAGTAAATTTTGAAGATAAGACAAAAACTAATCAATTAAAACTTATTTATAGTAAGTATGTTTATTGAAAATGGATATGTCAATATTCCATTCATAAAATGTAAACTCTTATTATTCAGCTAAGAACTGTTTTTATTAATTTATTTATGGTTTAAGCCTGTAAAATTAAATAATTTGTCCAAATTCAGAAAGTTAGTTCCGGGTTCATGAGCAATGAACACAATACATTTTTAATATAGATATTCAAACATTTTAAAACCTCTGGTGAACTCACAACAAAAATGTCTGTGGTTTATGCACCTAGACTATTAATAGCATTTGATTTTAACAGTTTTCATATTGTCGTTGCATACAAAAATTGGATCTTAATAATAAAATTGAAATATACAATATAAAATGAGTTAATTTATTTTAAAGCACTATAGTAAAAAATAATTTCTTCCTAATGAAATATATTGAAGTAATTGATAGAGCTACTTGTGCTGAAGAAACCGGATTCTAATTCCTAGTCGGTGTTTGGAGGTTTTGTTCTATTAAAGTTTAACTGGAAACTTGTCCATGGAATTTAGAACTAAAAAGAATTTTCTTATAAACGAACGCACAAAAATGCTACTTCTTTTTATGTTGGGCTATACTGAAATGAAAGTACAGACGAGTAAACAAAATTGCCTGGCTCAAATGTTGCCTGATTTAATATTTTCCAAGTACTGGCACAGATGACAAAAAACAGTCTATTCTTTATTTCTCCCTTAGTAGGAATCATAACTTACTACGACTTGAAATTTACTATAAAAAAGACACATATACATATACATCAGGTATACGTACAAATAAAAACACTAGGATTTTTAAAAGGTGTAGGGAAAAAGTCACGAAACTTAATCATACACAATTCTAGGATAGTATTCAGGCAGTACCAAATCGTACAAAACAATAATTATTGAAAATAACTCATTTCACAATATTGATTATACAATACTTAGGGATGTGGCGCATGATCTTTTGGAGGGCTAAATTACTAAAAGTAATAAAACATTATCATAAAAGAAAAATGTTATTTATTAACGTCTACTTTATGCTACTATGGCTAATTGGGACGGGTTATCTAAGAGTTAACCACGTTTTCAAGCCAGTTTGGGACTAAGGATTTTATTTAATGATTTTATATTGCCCAGGCAGGAATCGAACTCGGCTCTCTGGGGGTTAATAGCCACTCAAATGGCTAACCTGAGCTCAAGATATCAATCGAATTATGTTTTAGAATGTAGAGTGTTTTTTGGGAAATTTACAAACAGAACTGTAATTTATTAATGTATTGTGCATTGGCTTTATAATAATGAATTATAATACATATCATTTGAAAAACCATTCAAGTCAATCTTCAGGTTTCACTCGAATGATCGATTACACCGAATGAATGTAAAACGAAATCGATATACCTTAAATCACGTTGGAGTGTAAGAAAATAATTGAGAAGAGTTCACAGGTGATAAACAATATTAACGACTCATTCCAGACTGCCAGTAGATAGTAATGGAGGTGGAAATGAATGACTCAGAGAATGATTTGAAACTATGAATAAATGAATGTACGATTCGCTATTGAAGCGTGGGCATGGAAGCCAGTCCAGGGACATTCAAACAACAGGGCGTCTGGAAATTATGTGTGCAAACTAAATTCAGGAATGCAATCACTAACTAAAAAGAGGTGTTTTTAAATAGCCACTTTGAAGTTAAACTCTCAAGAATAATTTATCATTGGAAGATACTTAATTGCTTAATTCGTTGTAAGTCGATATGGTTAATACCAACAACGTAAAACTACATCTTATTATTTAATAAAACTTCTTATAGTTATATATGATAATGTATTCAACAGTGCAATCTTCCATTTTAAATTTTCTTTAATATATTTCTGTATTTTTATAAATTGCCATTTCTTAAATGTATATTGTAAAATACGAAAGTGACCAACCAATTTTGAAAATTCTATTTCTGTAACCGATAAATCACGGACGAAACAGTTGTGTATGTAGGCGACATCTAAGAGATTAGTTTACTACTCGTGACAACAATAGAACTAAATACTTTGGGAAGCAACATGAAGTTTTATACAGATATTTTTTTTTTTATAATGAGAAAGAGATCACCGAACTCGTGTTTAATTTTCATTTTATTAATTTGAATAATTTACATTTAACAATGATGAGTACAAGCCCTATTCACGTCCAAGATTTCTTATTTAATACTCTACTTTTTTTAAGGGATATAAATGGAATTATTATTCCCACATAATAGTCAATAGATAATATATAACCTTTTATGACAGTCAAAGAATAAGAAAAAAAACAGTGTAATTTACTCGTAATAAATGTTTGGGTTTTAACCATTTCTGTCGACGTTGCTTTTAAGTAAATTCCAAATTTTTCCCCAGTAGTTTCGTCACAAGGAATTTATAGTATCCTATAAGTAATAAGATTTTAAAATTATTTGTTTGAATAAAAAACATTAGCGCTACTTATATTTTATTAATTTTGGTTGTTCTTTTTTTTTTTTTTGGTACTAAAGTCGTTGCGAATTCTCTTTAAATTCGATCCCATGTCCGGTGATATATATATATATATATATATATATATATATATATATATATGTATATATAACACTTGTCTGTTAGTGCTCTAGAGGTCACAATTTTGTTTGATAGTTACTAAAGAAGATATTTGAAGTGTTAGTGACTGAAATCGGCCCAGGTCGAGGAGAGGATTTTAGAAGAGTAAAATTTAAATCTGTTAATATGTCTTTTATTATAAGTTGGGTCGAAAAACGCTCTATAACAAATCTTATTCCTAGTTTACATTTTATTTAATTATTGTCTCCGCTTTCAGTACATCACACACACACACACACTTGTTCAAACTTTAATATACTTTGAGTAACCGAGTCTTAAAGCATCTCATGTTCAGAGCACATTTCAATTCATTTTTTTGACAGGCGTTTTTTCTTGCGGGAGAATTAAGAGAATGTTTGGTGCCTTGCACTGTTTACTTTACGCAGCAGTTGCCAACTTTATTTCTTCGCGCATCCGACAGTTTGAATTTGAATTTTAGGTGTGATGATGAGCCCAAATTTAATGAGGGGCGTATGACGGATGAAGTGAGCGATGGTTGATTGATGCCGGATGAATAAATGCATACAAAGTGTCGTCTGGAGCGTGGGATTGTAGCCGAGTTGCTATTCCAAACACCTCCAACAGCTGTAGCCGAGCAGAAAACTAAATCTTCTCCTGGTGGGGTTTGGTCTTTGGTCCTTACCAAAGTTCCGTGGCAGCCGGCCAGAGAGCGACCTTGGCGAGTTTACGTAAGGCCCCCCTTCTTAACTTAAGTGGCCATCTACAGAGAGAGGAAGTCTCTTCAATCAATTTATACGGCTTTTACAGTCCGTCTTAAGAGATATCTTTGTGTGTGTGTGTCTTAAGAGGCTTGTATATTGGTTTTATTGTGATTCTTATAACACTTTTGACTGAGTTTTATTGGTCGCTGGTCCTAATGAGACCATTAAAGTGCTAACGGGCCACTGGGTCGACTCACCACCTGCTTAGAATCTTCCTACTATTAAGTCTCATACTATCATCAGTTGAATTTCATCTAACAACTATGGCACAAGTACATTAATGCTTTAAATGCCTACTGAAACAAATATAAAATAAAATGAAGTCTGTATGGCACTCTAGTGATCTCATTTACCTCATATTTTATATTTCCAAATAAAAATCTAATGTTTCAGGTAAGAAAAGTCCGTCACGCAGTGGCTGCGTTAACTAAACAGATTTCCCAAGTGCGTCACGTATTTGCATTTATCTCAAAGTGTAAAAGTTCAATGAGAACAATATTTGATATTTAGGCTTCAAATAAAGTGCTTCTTAATACAACAGCTTATTACTAATATGACAATAGTAGTAGTGGGGGCTCACTCGAAGCAAGAAACTAAAAAAAAAATTTACATATCTCCGTTAATATTCATGTTACAGAGAATATGTATAGAACGACATTTATAGTACATTAAATTTGAAATAAGAAATTCTCCCCCTCTAGAACCCCTCTCCCACTGGTCCGATTTCAGCTATTAACGAACTTGATCATTCTTTTTACTTAAAAAGAATTGTATATGGAGTTTGGCAATGATTTGAGAAATATTGAGACCGCTAGAGACTCATTTCTATCATTTACTAGGTTAGGATCGATGGACATTTGAAGAAATTATACAGTTATTTATTACTTGCAATAGATCGCTTTGAAAACATTACGTTTCATCATTAATGCCCTTCTGGCAAACATTAATAATAAAACGTCATATATGCAATTATTAAATTAAAATAAGAAATATATGTACATATTGAAGGGCAAATATTAAAATAGAACATTAATCTTTAAGAAAAAAATAGAAATTAGCGCCCTAGTGAACATTTACAGACAATATATGTATAAAAATATGTTTACAGTCTAAAATTAAAGCTTAAATCTTTCCGATGGCGTATGTTCAAAATTTAAATAAATAGTCAACAAAAAATTCGATGAGTAAAAGTGGTGGAGGCCAATAAAATCTATACTATATAGGATCAATGGACATTTGCAAAACATTTTCGAAAATCGTATAATGTGGACAGCCTCAATAGCTGATTTAAACTGTTTAAAAAGTACTTGTGCGATTGTTGTCAAATAAAAATTGACTGTTTTACTTTTTAAAAAAAAAAAAATTCTTTTTCACCCTGGAGACCTAGAAAAGAACATATCTAATATGCAAGTAAGGCCAAATTATAACTTGATTCTAAATGAATTCCTGAGAATCAAACATAAGACTCGATGACTTCAAGACATGTTTATAATTGCCCTTAATTGTTATTGCCTAAACACAAATTGCCTAACATTCATCAATTAATTAGTAAAACAGCTCCTTTGTTCAATATTAAAAATGCTTATTTATAGAACTTATTAGTGAGTTAAAAATATGTACATAAAAGCAGTAAATGAAAATCATAATGATTTAGGAATTAATGATAAGGTAATATACCTAGCAATAAAAGTATAGTTTTTTAAAAACAAAAACCTAGTTTTAATTATTTAATTAAAGAAACAATTTAAAAAAAAAACAAATTAAACTAACGAATTTTTAATAACTTGACAGAGAAAAAATAAATGCATTAGCAACAATATATTCACCCCTATCTAAAGTTTTAATTTCTTCTTTTTCACCACTTATGAGAAGATGAATGGTACATCAAGGTTCTTATCTCATGCAGACGAGTCACGAAATGTTCATTAGTTTAACTTATTACAAAAATGTATTATTTCCATTTGGCTCGCTCGATTAGATAGGTAAATAAGGTATAAGGTTGACAGCGAAAATTTCTCGGCTTTTTTCACGAAATGTTTTAATTTTTTATAAAACTAAAAAGCGATTTTATTTAGAAATTTTAATTCTTTTAGTGTGAACATAAATGAATTACCTATAACGTCTGAGATTTTAATACGCATAAATACTCGGTTTTTAATGGGAAATATTGCTTCAGATCAGAGGAGAACCTTTACTTACAAGAGTTATTTCAATATTTCATCTATTTTTTTTATTTTATTTTCTGTGTTTGTTTAGACATGTTACAGAAACATGTCAAAACTAATTCCCAGATACATTTACTGCTATAAGTATTTAAACTTGTTAAAAAGAAATTCACCATTCATTGTTAAATTTATGTGAAATAAGGACTGTATTTTCTTAAGGTATGCCAGCTCCTAATAGTATCAAAAAATGTTGTAGAACATAATCCATATGGTTATTTTGTGGTTACAAAAAAGTCCAATATCACCTACCGTTGCTCTTAATGGTACAAAAATGATTACTATTTTGCTTTCTCGAGCATTCTTTCTCTTGAAATAAGTCTACCCATTGTCACTGACAGGCTTAATGTTTTTATGGTCCACTTTGTCAATAATTTCGCATTGAGTTTTTTCCTGTATTATTTAAAATAACTTACGGTTTTTATATGTTTTACAAATTAATGCAATACATCTTGTGGAGTTAATGACTTTTCCTCGTACACATTTAACTATTTCAACCACCAATAACACTGACACCAACCAATTTCACTTTGATCACTAAGAACTTCGTTCTAATGAACACAATCTTGTGATAACAGGACAACACTGATAAGAGAGCACTTGACTCTGACAGAACTAACAAGAGACTGAAATAAAACTGACCTGAAGAGAGCATGGGAACACCCCTTCACGCTTTCTCTTTTCCACAATAATAGGTCCCGTTCGACTAACCTCTTAAAAAAGAGGCGCCTAAAGAAAACAGACTCATAAAAAAAAAGGAGAGATTCGAAAAGAATAGCTCTGTAGAAATGGTAGAAACGATGAGTGAATAGGCCGAAGAACTTTCTACCGGTTGAGGCTGCCCTCAGGTCGAGCAGGTACACACCGAGGTTCCAGGGAAGGCTTAAGGCTCAAATGAAAAGAGGTAGGTACAGAAAAAACAAAGAGGTTGGTTGCGGTAAAAAGATGTGAAAGGAAAAAAAAAGGTCCAGAGAAATTAGAAGGGTACTAGTTGTCCTGGGGCTACTCCTAAGAAGGGTCAGTGATGTTTGTAAAAGGCTCTTATACCTAGAGAGACTTTAGAAAGTCTTTCTTTTTAAAGCTTTTGTAAGATTTGTAAAGGACAATGAGGCATTGTTTTAAGAGCAGTGGTCTTTGAACCTAGCAGTCTGACAAAGAGATTTGGTTATCTTGTAAAGTGATAGAGATGAGAACGCTTAAGAACACAATTTCACGATTCTATCAATATTTAGACATTAATTTATTCTTTCAATATTGTTGTTTTATCTAAAACGTCTGATGTTCTGAACTAAAGGACTTTTAGTGGCTTCCCAACAATACAATATTTAGATTTTGGCTGGATTGTGAATACCTTTAAATCTCTTAACAGCTCACCTGAAACGAATCCACTATTTTCAGATTGGAACACCTTAAAGAAGTTATATATCATGAAAAAGTTCCATTAAAAGGTTACGAAATGCTAAAAACTATAATTATGTACTGTATTGAATAATTATTTGCCAATCAGAAATCAGTGATGGTAAATAAAGACTATATGGCCATTGATGGCCAAAATACTAAAGTTTCATTGCCTCAGGTCACTCAATAGCAACTTAAATTCAAAATGATAAAGAAAAACTGAAGATATCAGCCAAAAAAAAAAAAAGTCAACCCTGAGAAACATTGTGATATTATATATTCCCTCAGTAAATTACAGATTAAAAATCTATAATTTAAATACATTAAAAAAAATCTCAATATTGTAGTCAGTGGTACTTCACCACTACCTGAAACCGCTTTGGCTACAAAACCGTAAATTTTATTCCAGCAGTTAAGTTAATGGTTAAACATCATGAGTAATTCGATCATTATGTCGGTGTTTTTTTCTGTCACAGATAGTATAAAGGGTGGATTATTTATGGTCTATTTGGTGACTAATTCACTACAGGCAGGCAATGGGTTAAGGAGATGCGTGATGTGACTACGCCAGAAAGGTCGAAAAGTACTTGAGGATTAATTTATTGTAGCCGATAAACTTAAAGAAACAGATTGAAATAGTTTTTCACTCTGACGTTTTTATTTGGATCATTATTCATAGTGTAGTACTCTTCATGTTACTTTCCCCCAAATTTATTTTTTTATTTCAAACCATTTAATTGTTTTTTTAATTCCTTTTGAATTATTATAATCATTTATTTATTTCATGACATTTTGGTGAGTCATGAGTTTCAGTAAACTGTATTATGTTATCAAGAAAAGAATCGATATTATGGTAGATATATTAAAACAGTTCATATATGCTACCTACATTCAAGTAAAAATGGATTTTTTAAAAGGCACCAACTTTAATGATGTCATTTTAAAGCACTTAGGCTTCTCATGTTTTTTTTTATTAATTTTAAATCAAATTAAACTTGATATGATTAACCATATGATTCCTTGTACATAGTTATGCTCGCCAGCTTTGGTTTGTATTTCAATGCCTTATTTCAATAATATAAATATGTTCATTTTACAATTAATGACTTCTTTAAAAACTTGTTAAAATTAGCAGATGCAATATTAGTTGCTACCACGCTGAAGAAAGTGTGCCGAGTTCACTTTTAGTCTCAGAATTACAATTTTATCAGGATAAGATGTGTTGTAATTTAATTGGCTCCAGTATTTATTTCTTCAACAGTTATGCTTTTTTCTGTGTAAGTAGGTAATTATTTCTAATAGTTTATTTTAATTTTATATGGCGTTATTATTTCCTATTTAATTAATGTAATTTTAGTTACAATATAAACAAAATATATACTTTGCTTATGTATATAATCTTTACTTTATTTAAATATTTCAACAAACTTTAATTTTATTTTTTAAAACATTGAGAAGATCGAGCTGTTTTTCTGACAGTTAGCAAATATATTAAAAAATAATTCTTCCTAAACTTGTGAAATATTTTTTATTACTTATCATTTTAATCACAAAATCTTCATTGTACATTTTGAAGTATAAGTTTTTAACACTAAATGATAAATTTGATTATGAATTCATAAATATTATATCATTATCTAAGTTTTTCATACATATAATTTTTTAACAAAAAAAGCATACTAAACTCTATCTCTTTTTCTCATCTTACGATGAATTCGGTTTCTTCCATTGTACTTTGAATAAAAGGCTGTCGATTGTGAATGTATTTCTTCATTTCAGTTCCTTCAATAATCTTGGCACTGCATAACTGTTCTCAAAAATAAATTTACCAATATCTTATTATATGAAAAAGAGGAAACTGTATTTCAATTCAATGTATGTACTGAATATGTTGTTTAACATATAGGTACTAATAGTACGTTCTTTCACAATGAGCTAAAAACTCTATGACTTGACAATTGAATTATTTATAAATAAATGAATACTAATCTGAAAACAATTAAATGTTTTCTGGGAAATATAAGCCAAATATATTTTGTGAACAAAGCTAGGAATCTTTTAGAAATTCCATTATAAATGGACTAAAAGAACGAGTCTCTATTGAATTGTGCAAACATAATAAAATAAAAACTATGTGTGATGTGTATGAATAAATATTGAAATTAAAAATGTATGATATAATTAAACAACATTTCATTCTACTATGTTAGCTGGAGTTTGTTCAGAAGATAATGTAACTTCCAATACTAAGTATATGTAATCAATATTTATTAATATGATCAGTAATTAGAAAAATATATATTCTCCCTTGGCTTGATTTGTTTTATCTTTTCAAAACTTTTCCAATGGCATTTACAATCTCTCCAATGAATTATTTTTATTTGCATATCTAATAGGATTATCGATTAGAAAACTATTTGATTTGTAACGTCCATATCTAGAAACGTGTCTGTTTTTTAAAATATTATCAATGTAAATTTATTGGTCAGAGGCATATCTCTGAGGTCATTAAATGTTAGTAGGTCATTAATAGTAGCATTCATTGAATCATTAATTATTTTTCAAATGCATTTATTTCGTGTACTTCCCTATAGTACTAAACATGCTGAATTTTTTCATGCACAAAACACAAAACGGAATATTTCTTGAAATGAGAATTTATTACATCTTTTTATAAACTATTAAATCATAATTATCATATTACAGATGTAGTAAATTAAATGACACACTTCAACAGCTATTAAAACAATTTGATTCCTACAACGCTTCTAAAAATATTTCAGTAGGTACTCACTAAAATTAATTTTATAAAATAACAATAAAATCATTATTTGAACTGGTTAAACAGAGGTATAAAGTTTGATGGATTTTAAATTATCGTGCTACAAAGATCATATAATTTTGAAAAAATAGATAATTAGGACATCATAAACACATAAAAAAATGATTAATAACAAGAGAAGGTTAGTGAAATACTAAATAAGAAAATAGTTTCAATTTCGTCTGAACAGTGCACTAGAAGAAGAAGTAGGATTTAGTTTTTGTAATAAAAGTGAACAAATTCATTATTTTCTACTTTATTTATAACAAATTCTATCAAACATTCCATTGGCAAAATTCACATTCTGGTAATTATCATTAAATGGCACACAGAACTTACTTGACTCACCGTGAAGCAATAACAAATTATTATTATTTGAAAATAGACAGAAAATTAACTGTTATTTTAATATCAAAGGCACAAGATCACTATAAACAGTCAGGAATGTTTGTAAACTGTCCTCCATTTTGAACGCCGGCAGTTTCTCACTTATTTCACGTTTATCTCGGCGATATATCGCGCACAACCGATATCCCACTTCAAAAAATGCACAATTAAGCCGGTTTATCGTTAAAATATCGACATTTATCAGTCGGAAAACGCATAAATATGAAGAAAAGTGGAGAGAGCATGGGAGGTGTGGGGTTATCAAGCCGCGCATGCGCACTACTGCCTGTGGGTCGGCGGGAACATGGCTGACCCCGCCTTTTCTCCGGGGGAAGGATCGTGGAACTTGACGGGAGCCGAGCCCTCAACTCCCGCCTCACTCGCTCCTTAAAAACCCCCGCTCTAACCTTTAGAGGCTCAGCCCTTCATTTATTATATCACAATATTATGAATATTTATTTTTTATTATTATAAGTAATAATGAAACACTTATTTTTACATCTAATAAAATATACGAATCTTTTTTGTTTCCTTTTTATTTCATTAATTGTCTTAATCTTAAATTCCATTTCTACTTTTCATTAAGCAAATAAAATCTATCTTCCCACTGTTCAAATTTACTTAGTTGAATCGTAATGAATACTCATGATTATTTATATACTGTTCTCGTAGACGTGTTAAATAAGTGCATTAAATTATACCTGTTTGAATCAATTTAATAAGATTAATCCCCTTTATTCATATTAAATACAAATATTAAAGAAACCTAATTTTATGACATTGCTAGTGATTATAATATAAAATAAATAATCCCAGGCAATTTAAGGAATGATATGCGCCTATGCAAACTAATATCAATTGAATATAAACCATTAATATAAAGAATATGTCAAAGTAAATTTTTTTGGTACTGTAGTCTGTATTGGTATGATTTCTTTTTACCTATTTATTTAAACAAAAAAAATAAGCATTACCCAATTAAGTACGTTTTCACTACAAGATTTGCCTAATAATGTTATTTTTTTAACACATGATAGAAAATAAAAACTAATATGGAATAAAGAAAATTAAAAAGAAGTAAATAGATTTTATATTATTTCAATATTTAAATAGCATCCCTACCCTATTCCAATTGCCAATAATTGAACATTAACTCCACCAATTTGTGAGTTTAAATACTCCATTAAGTCTTTTTTGTTATTAAATGTTGGAATATCCTGGATTACTATAGATTTTATTTATAGAGTTCTTGTGATGCTTAAATAAGTTAAATATTAATGTTCCACAAATTCTAGCAAAGTTGAAACCATTTTTTTTTAAAATAAATTTAAACTCTTATATTCCGGTGGGGATTTTAACTAGTATTTTCTAGACTGAATATTTAAGAATTCTGTCAAATATTTTCGATGATTAAGAACATAACACATGTAACTGATTTACCCGTTATGCGTTCTCCTTTTTTCTAATATCACCAATTGACCCCAAAATAAAAATGCAAGTTGCACCTATTCATACAATTACTGTAGCTTGATGCATTAGCGGATAATTGAACAAATTTGCATAAGTATACTCCTCATTATGCATTTTCAAATTAATTTAATTACAGCTAGTGAGAACGAAATCGAAATCGCACATTTTTCTATTCAGCTCCAATGTCTGTTCTTTAATTAACAAAAAATCAATTGTCAGTCAGTTATCAAATGTACAGTCTTGGGGGAAATTGGCTAAGTGACATAGTATTATTTAGAAAAGCAATATCAGCTCATGACGAAATTTAATTGAAAGCATGAAGCTAAAACTAAATAACTTGAATTCTGTATTCCTCCTTAAGTAAATTCCTATTGCAAGTTATGCATGATATTTATCCTGGTCATAACTTATTTAGTAATTTATTAGTTGTAATAATAATATGAGGAGGTATAGTAATTTACTAAATGCAGACATCGAAAAGAAGAATTAAATAAGTTTGATGTAATTCAAGTTCTGTTATTTGATGATTAGGAAAAACAAATATATTTTTTATTTACTATTTTATTTTGTACCACACCAATCGTAGTCAGATTTTGGCTATTGACCAAGTGGGATAGATAGACAGTTGAAGAAAATGATTTAAATATTTATGTATACAACTTTTACAGTTGTTTTATGTTAATGTAGAAGGGGTAAATTGCGAATTACTAAATAGATATTTCTGACTATTAAAACATATTTTGTATTGTTACAATATTGTGTTAATATTTTTATACTCTATTCTTACCACTTATTTAGACCATGAGGTAAGTACTTTAGGCATTCTCGTTAATTCCTTTGCACTTGAAATTCCCCTGACTGTGACAATTAGACAGGCACTAATATTACACTCGACACCTGTTTACGCAAACATAAAACATGATAATGAGCCCATTAATATTCGAAACAGAGCCAGATAGAAACATTTGGCACTAAGTGCTTGCCAAATAGATTCCCAGCCTTCCCTTTCATTATTTCAGAAGTATTTTTAACTTCTCGACTGAAACGGAATTTCAGTCAGTTATTTTTGTAATATTTACTTATTAATGTATGAACTCTTGAATTATTTTACTTAAAAAAAAATATGGTAATTTCCTCTCGTCTATTTCATAAGTTTCATAAGAGTTCTATTTGGTGCACCTATTGAGATTCCATTTATTCAAAATTCTTTCTCTTTAAACGGTTTAGTAATGTGTTGTAAATGGAAATTCGAAGTGTAACTTTATAAAGGAGTGGTTGCAAAACAAATCTTAATTTATGAATTTATATAAATAAATGTAGACACTTTCATGTGAATCTTTTAAGACATAACCAAATGATTATATAGTCTTCTCAATTTTTGAAAAAGGATATTTGAATTTATCTATTTCTACATAACATCTATAGGACCTGGCCTTGTAAGTTCAGGCATTGGTCTTATTGCACCTAGAGTCTTGAGTTTGATTCTCACCTGGGCAATAGGAATTTATTTAGATACAAACTCATTAAATAAAATCCTTAGTTCCACCCTACATAAAGGAGGGTGAAGAAATTATAGACAACCTGTCCCAGTTAACCTTAGTAGCATAAAGTGGATGTTAATGAATAAATAAAAAGTGCAAAATAGCTATAAATTACTCTTTTTTTTTTTTTTTAATAACCAGCTTCTTTTGAGGGGTTCTTATCGTAATAATCCGAAACACACCATGAAAGGAAGTTGTTTCTACATACAAAGTAGGCAACTTATGTTTATGACCAAAAATGACTCAATTAAAATATATTTACGAATTAAATCAACCTAAGCCAGTAAACCTAAACGCTATCTTTGGTCCTTGTTACTACTATATACGATTTTGGGTTATTGGCCACATTACATCAATCTTGGCCACTTTTCGCTGAACGTGCTTCCAACGTCCTCTTTTTAATATGATGTCTCTTAAAATAATTCAAATTTTAGTAGTGTTAATACAGAAAGTTAAATTTTAATATGACAAACATGATTGGTTGTATGACGAATTACGATTCAAAAAGAGTAACAGCTAATAGCAGATTTCCCTTATCAGCTATTGACGTCGTACTCATTAGGTGATTTTCAAAACATTTCCGCAAATGTCCATCGGCCTAAAAGTTTATATATATGTATCATTTAACGCTCTGGGGGTCGTAATTTTTTTTAATACTTACGAAACTGGATATTTTAACGTTCTATGTAAAAATAAAGATCAAGTTCGTTAACGGTTGAAATCAGAGTAGGGAAGGGGATGGTTTAGAGGCGTAAAATTTCGAAATACCTCCATTATTATGCATCTGATCGAAAAATTGTTTAAATCTAGTCTTATTGCAAATTGAATGTTCTTTAAATGATGCTATGTATGTTTTTTTTTTTGGCTATCTTCATTATTAACCAAGATACTCGTATGTGCATTTTTTTAATATTTGGCCTTCAGTAATCCCCCCCCCTCCTACTCATGTCATATTAAAAACAAGCTATTATATTATTAATCCACTTTATTTAAAGCTTCAATACCTAATATTGCTCTTACAGAACTATTACGTTTTGAGATAAAAGCAAATACGTGACACATGAGGGAAATCTGCTTAGGTAGCGCAGCCTCTGTGAGGGACCGGACTTTTATTTCTTCATTGAACTATCTCAAGCCCCACACTTCTGACTCAATTCCAACTTGGACCGATATTTCACACGAAATACTTAAATATGATGTTTGATTGATGAGAAAGAGCGAAAAATAGGTGGCCCATATTTTCAATAATTATTTACCACGGTATTGATTGATTAATAGAACAAAAACCTAAGCATCGTAGTAAAATTGTAGATTTGCAGAGCAGAAAGTAGTTGGAAAGTTAAAACCTAAGAAATAGTTTGTAGCACTTAACAAGCAGCCCTGAATGAAATTTATCATGGATTTCGAATTTTATTCTTCCTTTTCGTTAAATATATATATATATATATATATATATATATATATATATATATATATATATAGTAAAATTTGAGAATCAACCTAAGGCGATAGAATGAACTTTATCAGACTGCTCAAATGAACACTATGTGGAAATCAAGAAGAACATGGAAGGAAGCAAAGACTTTAAACAGAGAGGACTTGCAGACATTTTTCCATCTTTTACATTGAAATATGTTGGAAACTAATAATCTAATATCATTATGGGGTTATTTCTGCAGCACCTGCTTGCTATCGTCGATTCTCTGGACTGATGTATTTCGTGTACCAATTTCAAAAAAATTGAGAACATATATTCATGATGCCAGCAATTAATGTTTGCCAAAATTTGATCAGTAGTTCAGATTGATTGGTATCAAAATTTTTGAAAAAAAATAAAATTAAATAAAAATCTATAGGGGTGGTTTTGTTGGGTAACAGAGAAGAGCCGTAGATAGAGGAGGAGGGAAGAGGGAGGGCGGGGTTGCCGGATCCGACAGTTCCCTGGGGAATGGCTACAGTAATAGATCAATAAGAGCAACAGTGCGACGGCACCGAACGGCAACACCGGAAAAACAACTGTCTCAAACCCCCCCAGCTTCGGCCGCATGTGGTGCTCCCTGCGTCTTTCCCTCCCTTATCGGGGGTAGTTCCCGCTCAGAATCCCTTATCACTCCTATCAGCTGATAACGGTTAGCTTTGTCTGAATTCGGATCGAATGTACGCTGGAATTTATGAATTCCATAAATATGACATCTTCAATAAATATGAACCTCGTCATTTGATAATCCCGTTTTCCATAAGATGTAATCAAATTGAATTAATAACATCTCTTAGTTGTATCATTCTTCATGAATTCAAATAGTAGCGTGGTGGGTTGGCAAAGGAGGAGGGAACTCCGGATATGGAAAGTACAAGCAAGGAATCTTGAGGGACAAGAGAGGTGTTTAACACCCTTTATTCCTGCCCTAAAGATACCTATTTTGAAAATGGAAGATAAAATACTAAATTTTACTGCACTAGTATGAAGTTGACTAGTATACTCTTTGCCCTTTAATTCCACCACTTACCAAATAGATTTTTAGCAGATTTCCCTTAAGGGAAATCAGCTATTGAGGTCGTACTCATGACGCGATTTTCGAAAATTTTCTTCAAATGTCCATCGATCCTACCCAGGAGATGACGAAAATGAGGTCCGTTCAAAATTATATATATATGTCTATATATATATATATATATATATATATATATATATATATATATATATATATATATATTTGTCTGTTAACGCTCTAGCGGTCGCAATTTTTGTTTGATCGTTACGAAACTCGATATTTAACCGTTTTATGTAAAAAGACAGATCAAGTTCGTTAATGGCTGAAATCGGACAAGAGGGAGGGGGGGTTTAGAGGGGGGATTTTCGAAAATTAAAAATATCTCCGTTATTATGCATCGGATCGAAAAATTGTGCAGAACCAATCTTATTGCAAATTAAATTTACTATAAATATTGTTATATACATTTATTCCCTATCTTGAATAGTAACCGAGATATTTGCATTTTTATGAAGTCTGTGGTGGGGTCTACTTCGGATTATATCGGCCATCTTCGTCATTTCTCGGCTCAAGCGAAAGCTTCTTCTAACCTGGCGTTTTTAACCTTACCTTCCTTACTTTGTGAGATTTATGCAAATACGTTCTGTTCATCTGCCCCCCCCCCTCCTTTAGTTCGTGGACTACTAAAATTTGGGTTATTAATATATAAATTATTCTTAC
This sequence comes from Riptortus pedestris, assembly GCA_019009955.1. Classification (NCBI taxonomy): domain Eukaryota; kingdom Metazoa; phylum Arthropoda; class Insecta; order Hemiptera; family Alydidae; genus Riptortus; species Riptortus pedestris. The sequence goes on along the minus strand of CM032231.1, from coordinate 134,672,033 downwards.
AATTCAGAAGCCGTTTCAGTTGGGTATTTATATTAATTAACTGAAAGATTTCTCATTACCTAATCACGGTGTTATTGTGTTACCAGTATGTAGATTTCTCTATTGTAAAACTTCACAGGGGAAATCTGCTTAGTTTACGCAGCCCCTGCGTGACGGACTTTTTTCTATTTTGGGTTATACCGAAAATGATGGTCGTATTTGTTGATTTGTGACGATTGCTCAAAATAATTGTGCGAGAGTCCCAAAACCTTCTATTTGCTTTAAAAAGGAATATTAACAATAAAAAAAAAAAAAATTATCCCAATTCTAAACTTGGGTGAAAACCTAGCTATAACAACGATTAACCAATGATCCAGTCACACTACTCTATATCACTAGAAGGCAAAGAGTCAACAAGTGTTAACGTTTTCATCATTTTGATATATAGTTAAGTTAGTTTGTTAACATGACATGAGTAGGAGTGGGGGTTTACTGTTGGCTGAAAACTTTTATTTCGGTTAATAATCAAGATAATGAAAAAAAAAGAAGCCTACTTATCTACGTTTATTGAACATTACATTTGCAATAAGATTGATTTTATACAAATTTCGATCCGACGCATAATAACGGAGATATTCCGAATTTTCAAAATTCCCCTTCTGAATCACCTCCCCTCATCAGACTGAGCCGATTTTAATCTTTAACAAAGTTGATCTTCATTTTTACATAAATCGTTTAAATATCGAGTTTAGTATCGATCATATAAAAATTGCGCTTGAGCGTTAACTTAGATTTAGTCTTATAATTTTGTTAAATACTTAATATATATGTATATTAATCTTTTTAATTAAAATAATTGGTTAATCTATAGGTTATTTAAACAAAATCTGCCAAAAGTGAATAATTTTTATTGATTATTTACAAAAAAATACAAAATAAAAAGATAAATTAACACATTTTAAAAAAAAAAAATATTCTTCATTTTTATTACAGTGAATGGTAGACTTCGCTACCCCAAGCGTTTCGGCAATGTAACGTAAGCTCCGGCCTTCCATCTAAGTTTGAAAGACCCATTATTCTGGACCGAAATAAAAATAAAACATTAATTAAAGAAAATGATTGGTTAATAATTAAAGATGTTTAAATGTGCGAAAAACTACTTACAGTTTAGAATAGATCAACTTCACGACAAGAAAATCTAATCTGAGTTTTATCTAATTGTTTACTAATCCTGAAGGGATTAAGTCAATGGACTTAGACTCTAAATTCTCTGTAATAACATAAAGAAAATTGCTGAAAATTAGCTTTTAATATGACAAAAATGATTTGTCCGGTTTTTTTTTTGCGGTTGAGTGTATATATAATTTTGAACAGTAGGATTGAGGGACATTTGAAGAAATTTATTTGATAATCCCATCATGAGTTCAACATTTATAACTGACTTCCCCTAAGGGAAATGTGCTAATTCGTGAAACATGTTGAGTTTTTAGTTTTAGGAAAAATTATGCTTCTATAAATTCTGACCCTGAGTGATATTACCACAGGTTTCGTCAAGGACATATTGTGCATTAGAAGAATAAATAAAAGTTTCTGCAAAATATAATCTTCTTTGTTTATGATTTTTGGTTGTCCCTTTTGAGACACCAATGTATCCCTAGGTACGTTAACTTTGTTTAATAGGTTGTCTAAAATAGTTCTTTTTTACAAGATCAATCGTTTATTGATTTTTGTCCGTGAAAGTTCATTTTACTCCTCAATTTTTTAAATTTCCTTTTCCTGAAGTAATATTCGTATGCAATCTGGCGATTCATTTATATTACAGAACTCAAGTAAAGTGGCTTCGCGATTCTTGAGTTAATAGGTTAACACATAAATATAAAATTGCACATTATAAGAGGCACTTAGGTAGGTGTGGCTCTGTCTTTAACTACATCTTGTTGTGAGAGTTGAAAATTATCTCCTTCATCGTTCTTTTTTAAAATAATCATTTATGAATGAGAAAATGATTAGGCCCTATTTACGGAGCAGTGAAATTGCAAAGACTTCCCGGCATC